>CM070098.1:18508564-18766064 GCA_036178185.1 Liparis tanakae
GCACGCCGTGGACCGGGACAAGCACACCCCTCTGCACATGGCGTGCAAGAACGCAAACGCCGACGTCGTGGATCTGCTGCTGGCCAACGGGGCGTGCGTCAACGACATGGAGTACGGCGGCGAGGCGCCCATGCACAACATCCTGAAGGTGGCGTGCTACAAGGTCTCACAACAGCCCGAGAGGATCGTGCGAGCTCTACTCAACCACGGCTCCATCCGGGTGTGGCCCGGCGCTCTGCCCACGGTAGGACACCCGTATCAAACGTGTGTGCACTGGTTTGAGGCGGATTTTAGGGGGGGGGGGGGGTGGGGCTTCAGCAAATGTTGTTCAGCCCCCCCAAATAATTTGGCATTATTAGCTTTTTTTGTTGTTGTGATTAATTTAACTACACGTTATTTATAACTCTAACACGCTACATATGTGCCGGTTTGTTTGTTTTCTCCCCCTTCCAATAGCCTATCATCAGCAAATGTTGTTCAGCCCCCCCAAATAATTTGGCATTATTGGCTTTAAAAGCATTATTTTTTTTGTGATGTCATTAAATTAAAAGACACGTTACTTATGACTCTAACTTGCTAACATATGTGCCGTTTTTTATGTTTTGTCCCCCTTCCAATTACACTCCATTAGCCCAGGGGTCAGGAACCTTTTTGACTGGGAGAGGCGTAAAAGCCAAATATTTCTAAATATATTTCATTGAGAGCCATATGGTATTTTTAACGTATAATTTTAATGCTGCGGGGGGGCAATAACGGACGTTTAGTTTAATAAAAGAACAAAGACGTCTTTCAAAAAGGGACCTGACATTATTTCTGCTGTCATCTGGAGGAGAGAGAAAGTTACAGGGGGGCGGGCGGAGATTTTTTTTTTTTTAACTCAAACTCAAAAGAGCCATATGCGTCACCGGAAGAGCCATATATGGCTCGAGGTTCACGACCCCTGCAATAGCCTATCATCATATCTAATAGTATAATCCCCGGGCACTAGGACCTGGGGGAAGCTGCTGTGTTTAGCTCAAAGTGACACACAGAGTGACCTGTGGGTCCACGTAGTTACAGGCTGCGGTCATCGGTCGGCGTTAACGAGCGTTACCTGTTCACATTCAGGTTCACTCGAGGTAAATTAAAGGGAAACTTAGAAACCGTCACCAGGGAGCGAGAGTGGGACCGAGCAGATTCGAAAATACAAGAAATAACTATCGACATCTCTCTCTCAGGATAACTATATGTTATTATTGTATTTTTTTTTTACCATTGAATGGTATATTTGACTTTATCTCAGTGATAGTTTCCAAATGAGCATAAAATATCACTATGACCCTGAAATTCTGTCTCTTGTGTTATCATAGACTGAATGCAAGAAAACTACAGAGCAAAATCACACCCTTTGAATGAACCGACCTATGAACTGTCATAAACAATGGATATGACACTCCCCTTTTGGGCCTAGCCCCCCTTTCCTTGAGTCCTACAGACGCCCCTGGTTTGAACTATGCGGTGTTTACGGCGTGGACCAATTATTCATCATCAAGGTGTCTCGTTTGTTGCATAATTATCTCGTTCTGCACGTGTGACACCTTGAGAAGGAGCCTCGAAAAAACGCTCGATTGTTCCTCGCCATATTCCAGACTTCACAACTTCCCGTTCAAATCATTTCCCCCATTTCATGACACAACATGAAGTGTTGCACTCTGCGGGAAACAGACTACAACCATCAGTGAACCCACGTGCACTAGACAAAATGCCTGGTTCCTAATTAGGCAAGTGTTAATAGGAGATTAATTAGCACTAATTGCATAATTTCCAGTTAAACCCCTGGAGGGAAGACCAATCTGTTCATTTCACAAGTGTTTAATTACTTTATTTCTACCAGTTCTATGGAGTCGCAGGGCTCGCTCGTGAACTTCTAACCGACGGTTGTGTGAACTCCGTGGTGTGGCGCTGGTTCCTCTGCAGGTTCTGAAGCACTGCTGTGGATCGCCCCGCACCATCGAGGTCCTGCTGAACGCCTACAGCCGCCTCAAGGTCACCGACGCCTGGGTCGAGTCCGTGTCCTCGGAGGCGTTGGAGGCAAGTTCAATAATTCATGGATTAAGTTAGCACCTGTGTGTGTGTGTTTTAAGACAAGACACATTTTTTTTTTTTTTTTTTTTTTTTTTTTTAAGAAGAAAGTCATATCCCTGACACCTGTCTCTTCAATTTATTCATCAGAATTTGAAGAATCAGCTTTATTGGATTTGTGCGTGTGCACATACATGTAATTTCACTCTGGTTACATTTAATCTCTTATTGCACATACATGTAATTGCACTCTGGTTGCATTTAATCTCTTATTGTACATACATGTAATTTCACTCTGGTTACATTTAATCTCTTATTGCACATACATGTAATTGCACTCTGGTTGCATTTAATCTCTTATTGCACATACATGTAATTGCACTCTGGTTGCATTTAATCTCTTATTGTACATACATGTAATTTCACTCTGGTTACATTTAATCTCTTATTGCACATACATGTAATTGCACTCTGGTTGCATTTAATCTCTTATTGTACATGCATGTAATTAAAAAATAACAGGATAAATATAACAAAGACATCGAAGACAGCAGAATAGTTGTTGTTGTTGTTGTGTATTTTATTCAATCAATCATTGCAATACAATACAATATTATTCTATATAATATACAAAACAAACTGAAATGATAGGTAGATGCAAAAAAAATGCTTACATATTCCTATCCTAAATATCAACATGTATGTACAACATAAAAACAACAAGTGACAGTGAAGTGGGGGGTATTAGTGCAGGAAGAAAGTGGTGATGGTGCTCGTGGTGCAGGTGGAGGTGTCTGACGAAGTACTCATGGTACTATTATGTTATGGTAGTATTATTATGTGACACGTCACCTGATCTCGTCTGACTCCAGGAGCACCGGGAGTTCTACGAGTCCGTCTTCTCGTTGGCGCGGACTCCCCGCGCCCTGCAGCACTTGGCCCGCTTCAGGGTCCGGGTCTTCCTGGAAGGCCGGGTGCACAAAGTGGTCCCTAAGCTGGATCTGCCCACCTTCATCAAGAACTACCTGCTCCTGGAGTACAGAGGCTATGTCCACTGATGAAGACGATGATAATGATGATGATGAGCCACCGTGGTTTTAAATGGTGGCACCAACTGGAGCAGCAGTTAAGAAGCAGCTGCTGGGTCTTTTATTCCAGCGACACGTTGGGTGTTGTACCACAAGAGGGCGCTGTTGACTAGAGTTGATCTAATACATGGCACGTTATACCATTTGTTTTTATATTTTAATATATTTTAACATTTTCTTTTTTACTTACTGCACTGGATAGCAACGAGGCTCAGACACTTGTGTGTATCATACTTATTGTGTTGGTTTGGTTTTGTACATTGAGGATTGCCTTCAAATATTTGCATAAATAATTATTCCCATTGGTATTATTGTAATTAGGCGTTTTCTATTAATCTATCCTTGATGTAAAATAAAATATTCCACCATAGCCATGTAATCTAGTCATTGTTCTTTTATTATTCCATGTTGTCTTCTCTCTGCTGCTTACTGTGTGTATATACTAATATTCTTTATATCAATGAAATAAAATAAATGTATTGTTCAAGCGGATTGAGCCGTTGTTATCAAACTGCACTGTAAATATAAAGAGACACGTTGGAAGTTAGATTTTTTTTTTAAACAGCTGACACTAAATGCTAAATATGATTGTTCTTAAAGGGTTCTGATGAAGTTATTCTACTATATATAATTTAGAAATTAAGTAATTCAGGAAGTTGCACCTGTCTGTCCGTCTCAGACATCAGGAAGAACACGTGAAGTTGGAATCATCATTATGGACACGTGTTTATTATCTGCTGACTTCATTTCATGAATTTTATAAAGAAACAACAGCATTGATTGTCAGCACTTCCCCTGACAAATATAATATATACATATATATATATATATATATATATATATATATATATATATATTTTACATAACAGGCAATTTCCTATTAAGACATATTGAAAGACCAGAAATAAATTGAAATGATAAATATTCTATATACATCTCAATTAAATTTGGTCATGAACAATGTGACAAAAAAAAAACCCTAGTGAATACAAAGTGTAAAGAGGAGCTGAGTAACATCAGAGGTCCTCATAAAAAAAGAAGAGGGAGAGGAGCTGAGCAAATGGTTTCAATAGATCAGAGAGAGGTGCTGCTGGAGTCACTTGCAATTATAAGAATTAGCCTGGCCGGGCCCTCCACTGCTAATCAGAGTCGGTGTGATATGTTTATGTCCTCGTGCAATCAGGCGACCAGTTGGAGAGCCCGGGCACCCAGGCCTCAATAGGGCTAATCATCATCAGTTCCCATTGCCATTTAAAAAGGTGAAATGATCAGCGATTAAACCACTGCTTAAAGAAAAGATAAGAGGTTTTTTTGTGTCTGTGTGTGTCTCTTTGGATCAGGAATACATTACAACTGTGTCCATAAATGTTTGCATATATTTATATATGTATATATATATATATTATATATATACATATATATTTATATATTATATATAAATATACATTTAAATAAATAAAATATATATTTATTATTATTATTGTTTTTAATATATATATATATATATATATATATATATATATATATATATATATATATATGAGTGTGTATAAATATATGTATCTAAATATGTATTACAATATATATATATATATGTATATATATATATACATTTAATTGATTTACATTATTTTTAAATATATATTCATTCATTAAAATATAAAATTCAAATAAACTTTAAGGGAGGAGTTACGTGACAGCTGATGGGTAAGAGACGTTAAAGGTTTATCATTCACAGCTCTTTAAATAAATTCCCCAGAGTTCAAACGACGTGGAATCACTCAAATTTGACTTTGGCCACTCTCTTGTGTCCGCGTGCACACCGCAGTTGACCTCGCATAAACGTCTTTTATCCGAATCTAATTTCGCGCAGAGTATCCCTCTCCAGGGAACAATTGTTGCGGCACTTCTCTCTCTCTCTCTTCTTTTTTTTCCTCTTTCTTTCTGAAGCCGAACGCATTGTTTTTAGCCGGTGGAGAGAATGGGGACAGAAGAAGAGCGGAGAAACATCTGCCTCTCCTCCCTCCCGGCTCTGATGCCCATCGGGCCCCGATACCCCCCAACAAAAGCCACCGTTGTGTTGCTCTGTCCCTTGAATCCAGAGTAATTACTTATCATCAATCAAAATTAATAATAGCTGATTGGGTTGGTGTGGTCAACGATTATAGAAGGGGAAGGGCTGGAGCAGTATCTCTCACACCCGCTTTGCAGTCAATGGTGAACCTGGCAAAAAGAAAAGGGGAGGAGGAGGGCTTTGAGTGTGTGTGTGTGTGTGTGTGTGTGGGGGGGGGTCTATTTGGTCTCTCCACTGGGAAACTACCGCCTCTCAAAACGGCCAAAAAGTCAGAGGCTGAATAAGGAAATGAAGCGTAATTTGAGGAAGATGGATGAGACCCCAGGGAAACACCCCCTTTTCATTCCCCTTGTATTGCAGATGATAACCAATGCGCTCTCGCTCTCTCTCTCTCTATCTCTCTCTCTCCCTCTCTCTCTCTTCCGCGCGCACACACACACAACCGTATAGGCACACATCGGAGAGGGGCTGGGGGGAGGAGTTGCAGAGAGAGAGAGAGAGAAATAAAGAGAGAGAGAGAGAGAGAAATAAAGAGAGAGCGAGAGAGCGTGTGTGTTTATGTCTGACTGTGTGTGACAAATAAGAGGGGGAAAGGTAGCGGCGGGGCTTCACAACAAAGCGCCCGACCCGCCTGACGCATATAGAGCGCAGAGATCCGGAGCAGCAGCGCAGTGTCCAGTCCCGGGGATGACAGCACCGCAGAGGATCTACTTTCAGCTCACTCCGTCTTTGCACTGAAAGTTTTTGCGCGTCGCCGAGGGGGGGAAACAAAAAAAGAGGAACACCTGCCTTCCAAGTTTCCATAAATAAAAAAAAGAAGAAGGTGGTGGGGTTTTTCTGCCTGCTAAAAGATGCAGAGACCAGGCGGCCATGGGACGGCGTTTTCAATCGACTCCCTGATCGGGACTCCGCAGCCCAGACCGGGACACCTGCTGTACACGGGCTACCCTATGTTCATGCCCTACAGATCGTTGGTTATTCCACAAGCTTTAACCCACTCGCCTTTATCCTCTGGTATACCTCCTCTCGCGCCGTTGGCTTCTTTCGCGGGACGGCTCACCAACACGTTCTGTGCCAGTTTGGGACAAGGGGTGCCATCCATGGTGGCGCTCACCGCGACGATGCCGAGCTTCTCGGATCCTCCGGACAGTTTCTACCCGCCGCAGGAACTCCCCGGTCCCCGTCTGAGCGCCGCGGATTCCGGAGCGAGGAGGCAGGAGAGTCCGCACTCCGATGAGCGGCACAGCCGGGACAAGGGCTCCGAGAGGCTCAACTTCTCGGAAACTTTTCAAACAATATCAGGTAAGGTCGACCACGTGATTCGTTTATGGTATTTCATCCGATACGAGAGCGTCAAGTGACCCGCTGTGCGTAAAACGCGGTCAAAGCAGAGGCTGCCGGCCCATGGTTGGTCTCAGAGATGGCGTCCAATTAATAATGAACAAGTACAAACCCATCTTACATCAGTTTTGCCATCGTGGCAGGGTGGCATAATTATTAATAACATGTATTAGAGCACAAAATCACGGGGATGCAACCTGGTGACAAACCATAATCTATCGTTCCAGATATGCATTTTCTTTTATTATTGACATACTTTCTGAATTGTTCTTTATACTATTATAACAAATTGGAGGGCATGTTAAAAAAAAAAGAATTACATTTTGAGGATACTTCAGTCTAGTGATTTCTCAGGGAGATGAAGTTGCCAGAAACAGTTGCAGTGACAACTTACAGAACAACGAGAACAGCTACACATTTTATTTATTTTATTTTGTAAAGGCCCTGAAGGAGTCAAGTTATGTTGCTGCTTGTAAATAAACATTTGGAGAGTTCTTCAGCTCCTCTGATTTTGGCTATAATCACAAAAAGAAGAAGAAATACACACACACACCATGATGGATTGTTGTATAACGTTTGGGGAAACGTTGCGTAATGATCGCCCTTTTATTCCCTTTTCTTTGGGGCTCAAGTGACTCAACGTGGATGTTCTTCTCCTTTCTTTCCTTCCCATGTCAGGTGAGACCAAACTGTACAGCTCGGACGACGAAAAGCTGGACCTCAAATCCTCCGCAGACGCCGCGTGCAGCGACCGGGAGGACAGCTCCGTGGACAGCGAGAACGAGAGCTTCTCGGACGGCAACAACTGCGGCTCTCTGACCCAGAAGAGCAAACTAAAAACCGGGTCGCAGGACGCTCTGCCGACCGGCGGCGGCTCGGCGGGGAAGAGCCGCCGGAGACGGACAGCTTTCACCAGCGAGCAGCTGCTGGAACTTGAAAAGGAGTTTCACTGTAAAAAGTACCTTTCTCTGACTGAGCGCTCGCAGATTGCGCACGCGCTGAAACTGAGCGAGGTGCAGGTGAAGATCTGGTTTCAGAACCGCAGGGCCAAGTGGAAACGGATCAAAGCCGGAAACGTCAACAACCGGAGCGGAGAGCCGGTGAGGAATCCCAAAATCGTGGTGCCCATCCCGGTGCACGTCAACAGGTTCGCTGTGAGGAGTCAGCACCAACAGATAGAACAAGGGAGCAGGCCATGAACTCACATGAAACGTCACATATATGAAGAAGAATAATGAAGAAAGAAGAAAAAAAACACTTACTGACTCTATCTTCCACTGATTCGTTGAACGCATGAAGCACAAACATGGAGGACTCGACTTCTTTTTTTTTATTATTCTTTTTTTCCGAGAGATTTGCTCGCGGACGAGATCAATTATTTGGCAATATGCTGTGATTTCTTTTTTATTTATTGCTGTAAATATGTAAATATAAATGGGTACAAATGGGCACTACGAGAGGAGATTGTAAAGATTTTTTTTAAGTATTTATATGTTGGGCCAAATTGTTCTGTTGGTTATGTGCATGTCCTCATTTGGTGAAGCGGAATTTTTAGTTTTGTGTTTCGTACTATTTGTTGGACCACATTTGCATGTAAGACGTTTTACTTTTGTTTTTTGGCAACTGAAAGAACCACCTTGGACAGTTAAAGAAAAGATGTGAAGGAAATAATGACCAAACAAGGGACAACTGTAAAGTATATTGATCTAATAAATCGCTTTATACGAAAGTTGGAATCCGGAATGAATTATTACTGTTCAGAAGGCAGAACAAATGTTTTTTTTTATGGTTGAGTAACATTTTATTTGATAGTTATTTTATCCAGCTGAAAAAGAAAATGTAGCGACTCAGTACCAACTGCGGTCATGCGGCTATTTTGATATTATTTACACACGTTTTCAAAATAAAATAAAATCCTAAAGAAATTATTCAACATTTGAACATGAGAATATTTTTATATAATTTAAAAATCCATTAAATCTTTTGCTGTAAAACCGAAACAATGCAAATGAAAAGTTGACACACATTTGAACGTGTTAACTCATGCAGTATCTTCTTTCACCCTCGTGGTGGTTTTAATCACTCTGGTTTCTAAATGTATTTCCTCCTAAAAAATCAGTACCTGAAATTATTATAATATATTTTTTAAATACAGCAGCAGAAATGGATTCCTGTTCAGGAGGCCATGTTGTCTCAAGTGGACCGATGGATCCTCATTACTGAGAACATTCAACACACTATAATGAATTTATCAGTCACAATCAGCCGTGTCGTTAATCTGTGAGCTACACATTTTATTTTGGTAAAATAATAATGGACTCATTTAAAAAAGCTTGCTAAAGACATAAAGCTGTTAATGTGGAAACAAAGATCATAATACTTTCTTTTAATAATGTGTTTTATTTTTTATATATAAGAGATTTTGTTTGATATTTACATTAAATACTGACACCTGTAGATCATTCTTACAAAATAAAAGTGAATTTGAATGACATTTCAATGCTCCAAATATTTAATGAAATGTGATAATAAATACAAAAATATTAACATAACAGATAAAGCAATAAAAAAATGTTTATGTCAGTTTTCATACAAATATAGACTCATATAGCTAATAAATACAATTATAAAAATATGACTATTTACCCGTCTACAAATATGGCGCATACGGAAACTTGCATTGCAATGTAAAATAATACAGCTGAAATATTCCAATAATCTGTAACTAAAATAGTGTTTAGCCCACACAGCTATCCATTTACAGGAAAGGGGAAACAGGGCTCGGCGTTTTATGCAAACATTCATATGCATGTTTCTCTGAACTGCTTCCAGAAACAACGTCTCATGGAATAATTTCACTTCCGCTCAGATGAGAGACCGTGATTGGTTTCCCCCCCATTCCTCATGTTGAAGCATATGACATATGTTTTCAATATTCTCATTTTATGAAATCCACCAGCACTCTTATTAATTAGCCAAAATATGGAGGGTTTGAAGATGAATATATGTGAGGAAATGGGTTATTATCTAATATTTGATTTCCCTCAAGCCACACACACACACACACACACACACACACAATTGTTATCTCAATTGTGACCTCAGCACACAAACAGGCCCTGTGTGACCCGGGCACGCCATGAGTAGTAAAGTCTATTCCACCGTCCACCTCATGTGTCAAGACTGTGACACTTGGATGGGGATTGGAGGCGGGATCGCTCATGTGATGGAGCGGTGGAAATTTTATTAGGCTCCCAAGAGCTGACTAATGCAGACACGGTCAATTCCGCGACGTCGTGCCAGAGTGCAACGGCTATTTCGGCCGAGGCGACGACGTGGAGCCGTGACCCGGCTCAGAGGCAAAGGTCACCGTGGTTTGTTGTCATCGAGATCCACGCGAGTGAGACCATCTTCTATCATCCCGCAGTGTGAGGTAACAGGAGTTGCTTATTCGAATCAATAAACAATATCATGTCGCTTAACAGATTTTGTGCGTGTTTTGTGAACTATAGTTAAATCCTTTACGGGTTTTAATGATCCCTCTTCCACTGCAGCTACTCTGTAAGTGAACACCTCAGTCTCAAGACGGTATCTGTATTCGTTTACCACTCTGCCTCTTGAATCACAAATTGAAATATCAGAAGTTCTCTCCAGCGAACACATTAAACCATTTCCCCATTCTCACCTGGAGACAGGGAGACAGAGCGAGAGACAGAGCGGGCCAGAGAGAGAGAGAGAGAGAGAGGGAGAGAGAGAGGGAGGGAGCTCATTACTTGCTGCTGGTGTGAGTGCAGGCTGCTGAGCGTCGGCTACACGGCCTGACTTCTCGGGAGGGTCCGGACGACCGCGGCTACAGTGATGTATGGGCAGATGCATCAAATCGCACAAGATAAACAAGCGATGAGTTTCATCAGGGCCATCATAGCTTTAATTTGGCTGCCTAATGAGTCAGATCTAGTGGCGGAGATAAGAGTTGTCAGAGGCCCGGCTCTAATGAATTTCTTGCCACTTGTAATCAAGGTTGCCTGTCTGAGGGGGGATGATTAATGGAACCCTGGAGGATTCCCTCGGCCCTCAGCCTTCATTACAGCTAATGCATTCTCAGGCAAATTAACAGAAATGCAGGCAAAAGCCAACGGGGAAGGAGAGAGGGAAAAGGAGAGGAGGGAAGGAGGGAGGGAGAGAGTGATGGGAACAGAGCGTTTATGTAAGACAAAGGAGGGAGAGGACGAGGACGAGGATGGAAGACGGCGCGGCGAGGATGAAACAGCGGGACACGGAGAGGGAGAGGGGAGGCCGGGACGGGCTGAGATCCGCTGATTAGCGAGAGGTTGGAGGATGTATGGAAATGAAGACGTGAGTTTTGGGTCAGTCGTGGAGGAGCAACACGGATACACTGGTCAGGCGTGATGGAGCTGGAATTGATAAATGGATGTTCATGTCTGGGGGGGATTCGGGAGAGCGGAGGTTGTCGGATGGAAGGAGCGGAGTGGATATAATTATTGGTTAAAGAGGTTGAAAGGGTGAAGGGAGGAGGAGAAAACCGGCAGCAACACGTCCAAATGAAGACAAGCTGACACCAACATGTTAGACAAACGGCACCTTAAAGCAACATTTATGTTGCACGCCTGGGCTCATCAGCGGCTGCTCGCTAAACAGGCTGTTAAAGTGGCCCGTGGCCAAGCAGCCCCCTACATGTTTATGGAAATATGGATTTAATGTTTGCAAATATGGTCTCGTCAGGTCTTTGTGTACCCATCCATCAGCCTCAGACCCACCTCTGCAATCTTGGAGGCAATTTGTCTGAGAAGAGGTGGGCGGCAGAGAGCCCTCCTCACTGCTTAGCAGGCCCTGATGAAATATCAAAACACACAGCAGTGCGGGCGAGCGCTGCGCTCTCACCACAACAAACACAAGTGGCCACCGTAATGAATTATTATTATTATTACGGGACACGTATACTTTCAGGGTGACATTTATCCAACGAGATGTTGAAGGAATTGCGATTCAGTTTGGGATCATTTGAGCGAGGCCTTAAGATGCGAATATTCAAAACCCATGAAGACGTTAAAACTTATTATATGAACAGTGGATCACATTAACGGGTTTATACTCAAACTTCTAGAGCAGTTTTAGAGTCTTTTATCTTATTGTTTTGTTTTGGACCCTCGCTTTGCTGTTTTGGTTCAGTCTCACCGTTTCAAGCAGAAAACAAAAGCTCTTAAAAACTAACTGAGCGCTACCTGCCCATCACCAAATAACAACTTGACAGCTGAGAAAAGGAAATAGCTCACAAAGTGAATAATGGACTTTAATTGTCAGGAGAACACAAGCTAAATGAAAGATTAAGTCGCTCGATGTGCTGGATGTGTAAAAAGCAGCTATTTGCTAATACCATCTAATATCTTAAAAGCTCAATTTATGTCAATGTTTCCAGCTTGTTTCCTTTGCTTCAAAATGTCCCAAAAATGTACAACAATGTGTTGTACAACAATACAACACATTGTTGTACAACAATATTTATGTTTTTCTGCAACAATCTAAGCTAAATAAAGAAATAGATAATTTATTTTACAATCAAAAACCAAACTAATCTGCTTCAATAGTTCCGTTTGTGGGTGCAAACATCCGTCATCAAATATTGCTACATCCCCGATTGCTGCAGAGATATTTAAATGTCACCTTTTTCTAAATGAGCCGTGCCCAATTCAAACCAGAAGAGATCAGAGAAACACTGAAATGCATGATATTTCCTGTGAAACATCCACAACAGGCTCAGGCGGGACCCCGTCGGCGCCTCGAGGGGTTAGGAGCCCGATTGATAAAATAAGTTTTCGGGGGCCTTGAAGCGCGACTCTGAGGACTTGCGGCTCCATGTCGAGCCAGCGCAGAGGGAGGAAGAGGAAACACTGAAGAGAAACCAGGAGATGAAGCTCAGACAAAGCCGGCCAACAGAGAGAGGAAGGGGATGAAGATATGCCGAGACCAGATTAGCAGGAAATAAGAAGTAGATTAGTGAGGGCTTGACTCCTCTCAACACTGAGACCTTTCACTTTTCCCCACGGCGTTGTGCTGCCTGACACTAAGCCCGGCTCTTTATCTTAATCCTCTTTCAGCCAACTGTTGGGGGTCCCGCACGCAGGAAGTGGAGAGAGGTTGCTTCACTTACCTCGAGACGGGCTCGGGTGATTCGCCTTGGACACATTCACAGGACTCCTCCGGTGACGGCGGGTTTATCCGGGAAGTTTGAGGAAGGGACGCGAAGATGGGGGAAGAACGTGAAATGGAGGTGCCCGATGAAGGGACGCGGAGACTTTTCATTTGAAAGAGAGTATCACCTCGTCAGAGGGTCACGCAGAGATTTGGCGGGAGCGATGGATGATGGACGAACACACACCAGACGGATGTGTTGAGTTCCCCAAAATGCAGGGAAGGCTACATCGTTTTATTTGAGTGTTTATTAATAGGTCAACAGTCAGCCGAGCATCCAAGCATACAACAAGTTACTCTTTAGCTTTTGCTTCGTTTCACGCTCTCAACGTAAAAGGAATTACAATAGGAAAATTAACTTGGAACAGAAAAACAAAAACAAAAAGATATTTACAAACTGCATTATAAATATGTCAAATGTACATCATTATACACAAGTACCAAAGATGTTCGGTTCATGTCGAGAACAAACTGAAGTACCTTAAAAATATGCCTAAGGAGAAACAAAACAACATATCAAAATATGGTTCATGGTCAAAAGGGACCGTTGACCTAAAACCAGTTTAGCTTGTTTCTCGAGGAGGAGCTCGTCTTCAGATAAAAGCATTACGCTAATATGTACACGTCCATGTTGTGTCTGGGGGGGAAAACAGGCAGGTTTCTAGTGTTTTCTTCATCATCTATTATGTAAATAAGGGTTCAGGTCATCACTATACACATTAAACTCCCCTCGGACACTGAAACGTACTCATTGAAAAAAGTTGTACGAGTAGAAATGAGAAATAAGGCCAGTACCTCTGTACACATCAATTTGGAGCTATCTGAATTTGAAGTCACTTTCAGGGATTTGTTGAAGAGATAGAAAGACATGTTGGGAAATGTGATCATTTGCTTTCTCGATGAGAGCTAGACGAAAAGGTCAAAGCCGCTGCGACGCCTGTGCGTTAAGAATGGAGCGAGAGCCAGGAGGCTGTTAGCTTAGCTTAGCTAGCACCGGAGGCAGGGAGATAGTTAGCTTGTCCAGGGTTAAAAAAAACCCGTCTACAAACACATCTGAAGCTTAAAAATACATGTGTTCTTTCTTGTTCATTTTAAAGAAAGAAAATGAAATGTTAAAATGACAATTTATGATTTTGGACTCGGTAACTTAAGAAAACGTTTGCTAGGCTAAGCTAATCGCCCCCTGACACCTAGCATCACACGCAGACACGAGGGCGAGAGCGGCATCGACCTTCTTAAATGTAAAAACTATTAATTTTACTGTGTTGTTTTCTCCTTGATTTACAAACAATCCTCTTTTGAACCACATCTTCAAAAACAGGAAACATAATCCCAAAAAACAAGGTACAAAAACGTGCTCTGTAAACACACATCCTGCTTTTGTAAACCAAAAAAAAACAAGACGGTCAAAAAACCTTAAAAAACGACAGTTGAATAAAAAAGGGAAATAAAACCCACGGTAGATATTGTGCCGAACGTGACTTTTTACCGTTGCTATAAATAAATCTGCTTATCATGTCAGTTGAATACAGTACATTTTATTAACTAATTCCTCTTCCCTCTGTGCATCCCTAAATGTCACTTCGAAGGCTTTTCGTTAACACACATTGAGGGAAAAAGGAAAGTCACGAGACGGTTTCTCATCAGGGGGTAAGGTGAATGAACAACAACTACTATTTTACAGACGGCTGTACATTGAAACACGGTGATGTTCATCTCGCGCTGCGGGTGTCTCCTCGCCCTCGTCCTTTCTCCTAAGGGTTTATGGACAGAAATGGTCGCCATCTGCTGCACGCGGTCACAGACGAAGACGCTTAAGCACACACGTGTTGTACGGAAATGCACACGCACACACACACACACGCACACACACAACCATATGTGTTTTTCACAGCAACAAAAGAAGAGTACCGCTTCCACGGCCTTCGGCCACAGGAGGTGAATAGATGCTCCAGTATCTATGTCAAACAATCAACAGCACAATCTAGTCAATCGGGGGAAAAATTAGTCCAACAAAGACATTGTTAATGGTGCGATTTCACTGTTTCAATCAAACGTTTACAATTCTGAATGCATTTTGATTGAAGAGGCATCGCTTACGAAGCCACGTGGCTCGATGGTCATAAAACATTATGCCCCTTAATTCCTTTATAGTCACGGACACTTTTACTGGAGGATCACGACGAGGGAGGCGAAGGAAACAACTCACGTTCACCCGGTAGGAATTCTGCAATCAACTCCTTTATGACGATCCGAACACATTTTCCTGTTAATTAAGTATCTAAATCATTTGGACTCTTCAATTATAATTGCTTTGCCTTTGTGTATGAATAGTATGTCATGAGTTAGATAGCCGTGTTGAAGACATGCATCATTATACGAAAGCTGCAACAGCTATCGAGATCATGGAAGATTTAGTTTTGCTCCCCGCGTCGGTGTTTTGTCACTTGCACAACTATTCCTCGTGTTTTTTTTTCTTATTATGCTTAGCCGTGGAAATTTGAAGGAAGTTTCTCATTTCAAGCTCATTATGAAATCGGTTCACGTCGCGGAAGAAGGGGAAGACATAAAAAGGAAATGTTCAAGCATTAAGGAAATGCTTTTCGTAGGGTAGGTACGAATGCAAGAGTAAGTCATTTGTTTGGTTGGCGCTTAAAAAACAAAAAGAGCTTAAAGCTGATCGTGATCGTCTCAGACCAGGATTGATATAATTCAAACGAAATAGAAAATAATAATATAAAACAAACCATGTACAATGTCTGAACACCCGGTTCTTTCGGCATAGGGGAATATAAACAATGAGTCCAGCGCTCCTGATTTCGCTCCTTTCGGACTGATTCTGGGTGAAGAGGAGGAAATAGTGGGGAAGAGCGGGTTGGGGTTTTCGGGTTTGTGTTCTTTCGCGCGGGCGCTCGTCCGCGGCCGCTCCTCCACCCCTACATGATGCTGATGCTGCGGTTGAGCTCGCACTGGGCGTTGTTGTTGTTGATGTTGGGGTTGCGGCGGCTCATGTTGGGCGTGGCCACGGACGTCAGGCCGCTCGTGTCGTTGGGGCAACCGTGCTGCAGCAAGATGTCGCCGCACTCCTGGCTGCCGGCTCGCCGCGCGTAGGACAGCGTGGTCTGGCCACGGGCGTCCCGACTCTTCACGTCCACGCCGTACTGCGGGAGAAGACGGCGGGTATGAAAGGCAGATCAGATAGAAGATTTTTTATATATATATATTTGAGGGAAATTCGGAGGAATTTACAGACATTTATCAGGATTTCCTTTTATGAACGGAAAGAAATTTCCTCCTGGGGATGAATAAAGTATCTATCATCTATTTATCAACCCATCCATCCATCCATCTATCCATCTATCCATCTCTATCTATGTGCAATAGCAACTTGAAAGTTATATGACATTATTGGACAATTAATAATATATACTGTATATTTTGTATTAAAAAAAATGGCAATGTATGTATTATCATATTTGGTGAAATAGTCAGATCTGCTTGGGAAGTCTTGGATCTATTGAATAATTAAAAATACTTTTTATTTTATTTATGTCATACAAAATGCTATATTGCACGTTTCAAAATGCTTCCACTGAGGTAAATGTATTTTACTTATTTTAATTTAATTTAAATTTTAATCTGGGTTTCAACATTCAAGCAATTAAAACAGTACATTCAAATTGCTCTATTGTTTTTGCTTGAAATGGACTAAATAAATGAATAAATAAATAGATGATTCACTAATGCTCATTTATTCCTAACAGCATGGGGCGAGCGTTAAAACAGCGTTCAAGCGGCCATGTTGGGAAATAAATGCTAATGTTTTATTTTACGGGTCTGTTGATTCTCAGCGCTTTCTTGGGGTGTGATATGTATTTTAGTTGAGTTAGTCGTTTTAAATTCAAAAGGCAGTTACTTCTTCCAGAAGCTGCTCCTTTTTCAGTGAACTTTAAGAAAATGTAATTGAAGAGCTAAATATGGAAGATACAAAAAAAAATCCTGGTAATTCAATTCAGTTTATTTGTATAGCCCAGTTTTGACACTTTTAATAAGAAACTGGCACATCTGGTCACTTTAACCACTTTACATTTACTAACATATTTTACCCTCGGGGTCAATTTGAACCCAGCAATTAAAACCTCCAGAAAATTATTAGAATTAATATTGTTTCCCAAGTTTAAGTGTGAGGTACTTTATGTTTGTTTGTTTACTACCTGCATAGCCCTTTAAATATATAAAAAAGTTGATATTTCTTATATGTTTGACACCTGGGGTCAAATTGACCTCAAAGAACATCGACGTTAAACATTGAATGGGGTCAAATTGACCCTAAATGTCACAGGAGGGTTAAAGAGGTCCGCTGGTTGTTGGGATGTCTAAACTAACTCAGACGCCTCCAAACAAAACAACCCCCATCCACCTCTGAGGCCGACTCACCCAGATGAGCAGCTGCGTGATGACCACGTTGGCCATGGCGCAGGAGAGGTGCAGGGCGGTGCGCCCGTCTCCGTCCCCGTACGTCTCGTTGACCTCCTCCTTGGTGCCGTGGGCCAGCAGCACCACCACCAGCCTCAGGTCGTCCTCCACCACCGCCCGGAGCAGCTGCTGCCCCAGGGGCATGTCCGACTCGGGCGACTCCACCAGGAACAGCTTCT
Organism: Liparis tanakae; assembly: GCA_036178185.1. Taxonomy (NCBI): domain Eukaryota; kingdom Metazoa; phylum Chordata; class Actinopteri; order Perciformes; family Liparidae; genus Liparis; species Liparis tanakae. The sequence goes on from CM070098.1 coordinate 18,525,994, forward strand.
GCTCGTACTTGGCTCGGATCCAGCGCTCCTTCTCCTCCCTGGAGAGAAGCGGACGACAAGCGGTCAGTTCCAGAACACGACTACGAGCCGTTTAGCAGCCGAGTTAAAGCGACACTGTGTAACAATTGTACCTTAAAATAAAAGCTTGAAAATAATGGTGCCGCTACAATGACTTTTAATATGACGACTGCCATCGGGGGTCAGTGGGCTAAAAACCCGACTATGTAACATGTTGTAGCGCCCGGTCCTCTGACCTGCTTTCTGTCATGATGACCAGCGTCACATAGTCCAGTCCACCTCACAGGGGACTTTTTATTGTCTCCGCTACGCGACGCGTAGAGACAGAGAGACATGCTGCTGTGGAGACGACCAATAACAGACCTTTAGTTTAATAAAAGAACAAAGACGTCTTTAAGAAAGGACCTGACATTACTGCTGCTGTCATCTGGAGGAGAGAGAAAGTTACAGGGGGGCGAAGGAGATTTTCTTTTTTTTTAACTCAAACTCAAAAGAGCCATATGCGTCACTGGAAGAGCCATATATGGCTCAGAGCCAGAGGTTCACGACACCTGATCTATCGTAACTGGGTATTTACGACACTGAAGTAAACGTTAAATACCTGAAGGGGGCGCTACAAGGGAAAAACTACATAGTGGGGCTTTAACGGACTTTTAAAAAAAACGCACATCTCATAAGCCAGAGGCGGCGGTGCTTCGACAAAGAGGTAAAGGAAGAGTGTAGACTACTATGGGAAGTGTTGGAGTAATTGGTCCTAGAGACTCACTTAAGCGATGTTCTAAATTATTAGTGCACAAGGAAACCCGCGATAGCCTCCTCTATCACAGCGGGGGAAATAACGCGGCGAGATTGGCTGCAGAGATGAGAGAATGCCAAAGGCGGCGGCGCTTCGGCCGATATTCCACTTTCTGGTGATTAAGGTCGACAGCAAGCCGGTTAGAGCCCGGCCGGCTCTGTAAAGGTTACACATCTCGAACAGCGTGTCTGCCGTGTGACAATACAGGAAGGAGGGGGACGTTTTTTCTCTCGTTTTTTTTTTTATCAGCGCTGTCGGCTGTCAGTCTGAACCGGTGGATCCCCTCCACAAAAGAGGCGGCGCGTCTCCGAGCCCCGGTCTCCCCCGGGGGGGGGCCGGGCCCCGAGTCAGATCGATGGGGCTGAATGGCAGCCGGAGAGAGAGAGAGAGAGAGAGGGGACGGCGGGGATGCGGCAGGGAAGGCTCCATCCTCTATCGCCGGGCAGAATTATATCTATTGCTCTCCATCTTGATCCCCCCCCCCCACACACACACACACATTTCATCCTCTGCCCACATATAAACTGTCCGAATAAGAAAAGAGGTTGGGAAGAAGAAGAGAAAAAATCAATATCAATATGTGAATGAGTGAGCATGCCCGGTGTGGCAGTAACCCCGTGACCCTGTCAGCCGGCGTGATAAGGGGAGCAGAAAGAGGCTGTTGTTTGGGTCCGTGGGTGAGTGACAGAAGCGAGAGGCGTTTGAACGGATAAGTTGAAGCGGCGACGCCGGCGAGAGTGACAAGACCCTCGTGGGACTCCCTATCAACGGGGCCGAGGCTTTGCAGCAACTGATGCTTTACAACTGTACAGCTTGATTACCAAAATCCACCTTGTAGACGAGCAATGAAATGTCACATTTACATATTTAATTATATAGTTGTCTCCTTATTGGCTGGTTCAGCCGATTTACAAAAGGTGGAATGTAGCTACACACACACACACACACACACACACACACACACACACACACGCACACAAACACACAAAGAACGGTTTTACTTAAGCTAATCTTTTTGGGGGATTTCCGTTTCCACATTGTAAAATAACACTCAAAAGGATATTCCTTCTTTTTTTTTAAATCCCCAAAACAGACCCAAACCAATAATATGTCTTTTCATGGGACTCGTCAAAAATTCGAAAAATAATTAAAATTTCCAGCCCAAAAAATAAAACAACAACAACAGCAATATCTCCATCCTAAAAAAAAAGAGTAATTTCTACCGCACAAAACCCCCAGACCTTGTCGGATAGACTTTCTAATGATGATCTAGCGCCTACTGAAAAAGTGCAATTAGGATAATGTCAGAGTGATAGCTCAAAACCTCCTTGAGTAAAACCCCAAAAACTAGAACCACTAGAATTTAAAAGAGATAAATAGGGAATCTCGCCATTCGTGTGAACCGGCCTGAGTATTTCCCCAAATAGCAAATGTTTCAATCACAATAGCAGTCCAGCATTAGTCACTCTCCTTCATTACGACCTTATAGCAGCTAGGTGTCTCGCGCCGCAGACAGCGACCGTTTTCAGACTCATATGTCAGCTGCCGGGCGCGCTCCGCGGAGCAGTCCGTCTTGCACGGAGCGGCCCGGCTCCGGCTCTAACTGCAGGAGTTAAGGATATGATGGAAGAGGTGCAGGTCTTCATCAGCAGCCCCGGCGCGGATTGATTAACTGCGAAACGCCAACCGGAAGCTCGTAAAGCAACTTAACCCACGTCTTAAAATAGTCTGAACTCCATTGCGGCGATAAGCATATGGGTGCATTTTTATTATGACCCGGAGGAGAACGTGGAGAAGAAAGCCGCTATACCCATCAGACTATACGGGTAGACTTTCCTTTAGGGTGTATTAGGGTATTATGTGAGCAACAATACAGCCCTAATGGCAGGCAATTGCAGTGGTTTAGAGTTTTATGGTGTAAGACCTCCATCAATCCCTACTCAGTCATTATGTGAGGACAAGCCTGTTAGCAAATCAATTGGCCTTAGAACCAGAGGACTGGAGCAGGAAGGGGCCGGCACGCCCTCCCCTCTTGTTTCCGGTGGACTCTTTGAAAACAAGTGGTTTTTTTGTACTCCTAAAGAGGAGAAAGTATGTTTGAAAAACTCTCTTAACTAAATTTTTTATTTTTTTCTATGCACATTTCAACCTGTAACACGGTTCAAATCAATCACTTAGGAGCCGTTGTCCAAAGTTTGTTTCAGAAAGCTCGGCCATGAACGAGACGCTGAATCTGTGGAGCCCGGTGAATTGATATGAGCTAAATGAGGCAGAAAGTTAGCAGCGAGATGTGAAACAAAAAGGCCGAGGAGAGCCATTAAGAAGACGTCAACATCTCGGAGAGGAGCCCTGAGGACACCGCGTTACCAACCCCCCCCCCCCCCCCCCCCCCGCCGAAGACCCGCGAGGAGAGAGAACTGGCCGCGCTCACTGCCGATGCTGAGCTCGGAAACTCAACCGCAGTTATTTTTGCATCGTCTACTTTTTCTACACAGGAAAAATATTTTTTAAAAGCAGCCGGACAGTGGTTTTCTTTAAAAAAAAAAAACGAAATGAAAAATTCCTAAACCTCTGCCACTTGAAAGCCCGAGTGTGAAAGGAAGTGGAATGGTAATCCTGCCTCTGTCTTTTGTTTGAAATAGAAAAAAAACAAACCAAACAGAGGTCGGGTTTAGACAGTCGGGGGGGGGGGGGGGGGGAGAAACCGAGAACCTTGAAAAGGACACTTCCTCACCACAGGAGGAAGAAAAATAAAATCAGCAGATTTAGCATGTCAAAGCACCGGCACAGAGGAGGAGGGGACGTGGAGAGGGAGAGGAAAGGGAATTCTCACAGCGTGGGGCGGATATTTAGGAAATTGAACTGATGCTTACTCTTATATATACACACCCACACACACACACACACACACACACACACACACACACACACACACACATCCAGGCACCAAGAGACACCAATTTCCCCACCCTGGCTGGAGCGCATGCTTGTTGGATATTTCTCTGTTGCTTAGGGGACAGAGGGGAGTTTAAAGTTCCCAATAAAAATGCCTCCGTCGCTTTCAAACCCCCAAAAACAAGCCGGCGTTCGCTTCCTCCGTCGCGTCGAGTCGCATCCAAGTCCGACGCTTTGTTTCACTTGGACGTCGTTAAGATTTTTCACGTGAAAAGTAATCTCGGGCAAACATCTAAACGCTCGCAGAGTGTAAATGGGCTCCTGTCCAGAGCGGGTGTCCCCTTTCATTTGACCACGTAGAAGCCCCCGAGATAAAGGCGGCCGTAACAGTAGAGAAAGGCCTCTTTTATAATTCTATTAGAGCGCTGGCCTTTCAGCTCTCCGTTGAGCAATGGATCCTGACCCTGACTTAATTAAGTGGCAAATGGCGGAATGATTCTCCTAAACCCGGCCCACGGAGTCAAGAACACATGACTGCATTCAAATAAAGAGGGACAAACAAGGATAATTAGTCAAGCCCGAAAGACAAAAAGGGGCCGAACGGGAATTTAGAAAGGGAGGGGAAGGGGAACTGAGACGGCGGGGGCGGAGCCAGTGGTCGGAGTGCCCACAGAATGACCAATCTGACGGCCCGCAATAAAGGTGCATTGGTCCGGAGGAAGAGGAGGATGTCCGTCCCACCACTCGGCCATCTCTCAAACACACACTGAGTCCTCCTAGACAATCAAAGCCTCCGGGGCTCCTCCTTCTCCTCCTTCTCCTCCTCCTCCTCCTCCTCCAAATTCACTGCGGACGCATCAAATAGAGGCAGTGAAGGGGAGAAATGGTGGTTGGTTGGTTGGAGGGTGGAGGAGGTGGAGGGTGTGGGGGTGTGGGGGGCTTGGGGTTTGATCAGCCTGAACAGACTTCCCAGTGGGGCAAATTTGTATGGGACCGATTCCCATGCAGCCAGCAGCTTCACTTCCACAAGCAGAGGGGAGGAAAGAGACAGAGGAGAGAGAGAGAGGAAGAGGGACAGCAGCAGAAAGACAGAAGAGGAGGGGGGGAGATGAAGAAAAAAAAAAAAGAAGGAAAAAAAGCGACACACACACACACACACACACACACACACACACACACACACACACAACAGGGCCAGAAAACGGGGCCCCAAAGCTTCAAAGGTTGCTAAGGGCCAGAAATGAAGGAGCGACACGGTAAACGCGGCGGCTAAATACGGCCTCCCTCCTCCTCCGGACCGGCGGAGACGGTGGAGACGCAAACGGCTGCAGAAAAAGAATTAACAACCCCCCCCCCCCCGCTTCGGCCCGAACAGACGACCAGAATTCAAAAGCTTGTTGTGCGCCGGGCTCTATGGAGAGAGAGAGAGAGAGAGAGAGAGAGAGAGGCCGACCGGAGAGCATCTGGGTGCCGTGGGCAGCCGGGGGGACGAGTTGAATATATGGCGACATTAATGAGGTTGTCAGACGCCCGGTGATGGAGTGGCCGTGTTTTTGTGCCGGCAACACTAACACCCTTAAATGCTCATGCTGTTAACCCCCGCTGAACCCTCAGCCGCGCGCACAAAGCAGAGGGGACCACAACACATGCCCCGCTTATGCACGCAGCCTGCCGCGCGGACGCATCGCACATTTCTCGCTCGCATAAAAAGGGGGCGGGGCCTCTCTGATCTTCTTTTTTTTCTTTCACGTCATCAGAGAAGAAGTTTTTTTTTCGGCACGACTTTATTAACGCCGCATCGAGAGGTTAAGTGGACTTCGGTCTTAATGACTTCCGCCGCGTCTACCTGGGCCTGAAGCCCAGTGGCACGTGGGTAATTAGTGGCTCCTGCTTCTCCCACACAGGGCTAATTACTGACCTGTGGGTTTCATTTAGAGAGGGGAGAGCGGGAGGACGCGGCACGGCCCCGCCGTTCATCTGTCTTAATTAATTACTCTTCCTCCACCGGGGCTCCTGGCCAGGCCAGCTATTCTAAAAAGCTCTTCGGAGAGTCGGCGCGGCGGCGCTCCTCACCTGTGAGCGGCGCCCCGAAGCGTCGCTCTGGAATAACTCGAGGAGGGGGGGGGGGGGGGGGGGCGCGAAACTGAAATACGTTGGCGAGCAAAAAAAGGTGCCACCGCCGGAGAGGAAGGGGTTAAAAAAAAAAAGAAGGAGGAGGAGGAGGAGGAGGAGGAGGCCAGGTTGGGAGAGGTTAGCGGTGTGATTCATTTTTATTACCACGCGGCCCCTGCAGGCGGCAGGAGTGGCAAATTATTTCTGAAACAAAGTGGAGGCTCTCATCAGAGCTATTACCTGCCGGTGGCCGAGGGCGGCGCGGAGCCCACAGAGGGTGACAGTGAGAGGGCCGGCGCCAGTGAGGGATAGCCGTCCACATCCGTCCACGCTCCGGGACATGAACCCCCCCCCACCCCCCAAATGAGAACCGGTGTCTCTCTCTCTGTGTGTGTGTGTGTGTGTGTCAGTAGACGATACGGGTAAAGTTAGCTGTATCCGTCAAAATAGGCTGCGGTGTTTTCTATCGCCAACACGCCAAGCAATTAGAGGCGACGTGCAAAACACAGCGACTGCCAGGTGCTAATTAAAAAGAAGAGAAGAAGAGAAGAAGAGTTCCCCTCCGCCGTGGCGCTCGCACAGTCATCGTCATCGCCGATTTAACTGTAAAAAATAAACCAGCTGATGCTTTTTAATCAGGCCTCCTTTATATATGCGTTATAATAGTAACTTATGGCTTTTTTTTATGGTTATATATAATGTATTTCTTATAGATCAGTTATAATCCATGACTAAGTAGATGCTTTTGGCTGTTTGACACGTCTGACTCCTTATCTTTTAGAAATCCAGATTTATTATGTATTTTTGGAAAATATTAGCACTTACAACTGCAGACTTAATGATTCACAACCGATATTAATTACTTATAAAGCAGCAGCTTGGTGGCTTATCAGAAAGTGATACACACTACGGCATGTATTAATAGATTAACAACATTTGTAGTACAGAGTTTTCACCAAATAAATAGAAAGTATTGACACCAGGCGGCCGACATGTTCTCGTATTAATGGCTTGTTGCCCTAAAAATCCGTTAATTACAACTTTATAAAGGCTGTCTTATTAGAAAGTGGTATCATGCATTTGTTTTAGAATGTATATAGTATATAATAAGCATGCATGGTGCCCATTACGACGCCTGTGTACAACAAATCTATATATTGTGTTCTTCCGATCCAGAATATCATAAGCTAAACCAATCTTGTGGATGAACGCTTTTAAGTTAAATCAAAAAAATGCAAGGGGGTAAAACTAGTCTTGCAGGAGACATTCAATCAGACACAGAGTTGATATTCAGGTAGTTACTGAATCGTTTAGATTAAGGTGTCACTAATGTTTAGTGGGACTCGGGGAGCCACGCGCTGCCTGCCTGGGTGCCATCACAAAGCTGCTGCGTGTCACCGAAGTGACACAATTAAAATCCTCTCAAGAAATGTGCTCCGCTCACGTTATGGGGAACATACACAAGAAGAGGGGGGGAAGAGGATTTATGGTGGTAAAGAAAAGGGAAATAAAACAACATCCCTCTTAGTTGCAGGGTTCTTACACATTTTGACCGATGGATTTCGATAAATGCTTTTCCAGGACTTTAAACCAAATGTATAAACATGAAAACTGTAGAAAATGTTGCGTATCGAGAGCTATTGCCGGCTTATATTTTGAGCGTCTTTCTTTAAAAAATATATTAATTATTTTAAACTCGGCGTAAATGAACATGTGATTTTAACAAATTTCCATGACTTTTCTATAACTTTTATGATTTAAGTTTTTTCTATGACTTTTTTTTCAGACCATTTTAAAATTCCAAGACTTTTCCAGGTTTTCCATGGCCGTACACAGGGGCGTTTTTTCCTACAGGCGGTATCGGCAGCCGCCTAGGGCGCCATTCAGAGGGGGGCGCAAAAAAAAGCGTCTCCCTCTGAAAAAAAAAGAAGCGCCTAATTCGATTTTTCTTTCACACTGCATCAACTTCTCTTCTCTACCAAAAGTACAATACCATAAGATCGTTTTGAATTATTATAATTTTTTGGGGGGGGGTGCCACGAGTGAAGCTCGCCTAGAGCTCCAAATGTGCTAGGGCCGCCCCTGGCCGTACGAAACCTGTAGTTGGTATCAGAATCTTGATCTCGATGACCAGTGGCCACGCATGATGTTTACGGCGGCTGTGTTTTGTCTGGAGATTAGTTACACTGCAAATGAGATTTAATGTTTGACAGGGAAAACTAATGGATAGGATCGGATTTTATTTTCTAGACAATGAAGAAGCTTCCCGCCCGAGGCGACGTGGGGACTGACAGCGGTGGAGGGAGGAATCAACATCAATAATCTTTCATCAAGTCCACAGTGGAGCACTTTGGCCCAGATACCACTCAATAAATAACTGTAGGCCATCATTCAGTTCAGAACCGGCCGGAGAGAGCAGGACGGACTCAAGAGGGAAAAGAGGCCTGAGACGACCGGCGGGACGGAAAAGGAAAAAAACGACAAAAACAATGACAAACGGAGGATTAGCGACGCTTTTTATACGGTCCCAGAGTGTGTCGTACGTACGTATTCTGTCTGATCGTGTGCTGGAGGAAGAATAACAGGGAAGTGGGTTTTATGCTACGTACTAAAGGTGCGTTCACACCAAAACGCGTGAGTTTACTCACTCGACCGTTCGCCGTGTTCACGCCATAAGAGTCGAGACGCTCCGCGAGGGGCGGGGCTTATCTCCGTGTCTCGTCTCCGTAAAGACCGTTATCATCTCCTTCATCCACCACGGAGTAACTAACCACTAGTTCTGCTTCATACTTGTTGTGGACGTCCCACACACCAACGCCCTCGTGTTTGGGTTGATGAAATCACCCGTAGGCTCACTCAGCTCGGTCACTTTCACCGATGAAGTTACTGTTACGTCTGAAAGACTACGAGATAATATATAACATATGTTATTGTGTTCATAACATTATTGTCCGTCTTGTTCTGATTCAACAAGGTGCGCGGAGCAACTCAAGAGCTGATTGGCCCGAGTTGCGAGATAACCGGCTCAAAGTTGAAATATTTGCGTCTATCGCAGCCACACGTGTCTGTACGTTGACTTTTCATGGGATTCGGTTCGCTTCGCTTTTGTTATGAACGCACCTTAAGGCCGCTTTAGCTTCTCCACACGGAAGTCATCCTTATATCTCGCAGTGCCACAAGCTCAACGCTGTCGTGACGTGAGAAATGCATTCGTGTAATCTAAACATCCCAGATTTGGTAAAAGAGTAAAGTCGTTCCTCGTGTTCCTGGTTACAGGTGATGTGAGTAAAAGACACGATGGGTTATGACTTGGAGTCATCACCAGGGAGAGGTTGGACCTGTATGCGGCTTAAATGACAGCCGTTCCATATATTGATGTTGTTATGAAATGATGCTGTATGTTGATCATGCTGACATGTTGATATGATGACGATGATGTTGCTATATGTGGACTTTACCCGAGTACAGCCAGCTGTGTTTGGACTAGAAAGCGGAGGACATATTATTTTTCAACCGCGTGAATCGCATATTAAGACCGCGTTTAAGACCGCATTCGACAAAGCGAGGAATTTCTGTTTAGTTTAATTTCTGTTTCCGTTGCTGTTTTGAAAATGAAAGAAAGTCTACGTGACACGAGGGCAGCAGAAAGAGGGTTGATCGTACTGACCGCTCCAACACATTAGAAATTGACTTCAGTAATCCGCCTCCAAGAGACGCACACCCTAAACCATCAGCTTCATATTCACGGGGCCGTTTCCTCCTGTTATCTCAATGTCTAAAATACTGTTTGACTTTATGTAATATTGTACATTTTTTGAAAATATTAGCTGCTTTATTGCAACAACTCTGTGTTGGCTGTGAACAACCTGACGTTGAATAATTCCAAGGCTGAAATTAGGCCTGAAATTGATCATAGTTTTTCTTAATAATAAATTTGTTTCTTCTTCTTCCAAATATAGATTTATATTTAGAATAATAATAATAATAATTCTGATTTCGATAGCGCTTTTCTGAGTACACAAAGACTCTTTATAAAGAATAAATACCCGCCTTAAGTTTTTCCTATTTCTAATGATGTCACGTGAACTAAATATAATACAATAAGAAGAAAACATAATACAAAATATAATCACGTTTTAAAAGCTATAACAAGCATTCTCTAAGTTCAAAGTTATTTTAGTTTGACTTAAATAACAGTATTAGTTGATCATATCTTTGAGCTTATCAGTATTACATTAATGTTATTTTACATGTTGTAAGATTCACAAGTTTCGGTTATGGTGGACAGCAACAATAAAGGTATTATTGTATTACATTTATATGATATTTTAGCCATAACAGCGACAGAGAAGTAGGACAAAAGCAGTAAAATAAATTAAAAATAAATAAATAAATAAAAAGCATCAATGTTTCTTTGTTGATCACATGTGGTAACAAAGTTCCAAAGCTGTGATGTTAAAACCGTCTCATGCCACCAGGGAGACCCTACAGACAGTCTCTGCTGTGACAGCCTGAGTGATGACCCGCCCCCATGTGATGGATATGTGACACGGCAACTCGGGCCCCGAGGGCCGGGCTCTGGGGGTGGAGTTTAGCCATAATGGTGTGCTTAATTACCTGCACAGCCACACAGCAGGTCATTAGTCAGGCTGGGACGCCAGGTCTCACCTGTCACCGAGAGACAAACAATCCTCCGACCAGATCTAAGGTTCCTCAGAGGAGCCACGGCAGATAGGCAAGGGGGTAAGTTAAGGCTACGTGTGCGCTTCCAAAAGTAAAAAAGCTTTGGTTTGAGTAAATCGTAGAAGTAAAAAAAATAAAATTCCACATTTATCACTCTTAAAGGGGACATATTCTGAAAATTCCACTTGTTTAGTGCTTCTATGCGTTCATTTGGGTATCTGGCATGTCTCCTAACGCAAAAACGCTGGAAAAAAACAACTCACGCGGCTTGTTGTGGTTCCTCTATGTCGAAAACGATATGCTTGAGTGCGTCGATTGGGATCACCACCATTTCTAGGGGGTCTGGCTACGCCCCCCACCACCACATAAACACCAGGGGTTTTTTCCTGCATAGAGAAAATGTGGGCGCGCGCCTAAGCCGTTTTCCCGAAACGCCTATGACAAATCCCGAGCGCCTAAGGCAAAAAAAAGGCTGCGATGAAAAAAATGTGAGGTGCTGAATGGACAGAGCGAGCCAGCTGCTGATCACGGTGAACTTTTTTTTTCTGGCGGCATCGGAACTCTGCCGTGATGCTGAGCACACTCTCACTAGCGCTCCCCCCCCCCCCCCAGCCTCATTAGCATTTAAAGGAACAGGCACTCAAAACAGGTCAATCTGTGGGGAGGTGTTTCTTCTAAAAAGGCTGTTTGAAATGATTCTTGTGGTATTTTGACCAAAATATGTTACAAACATTTCATTAAGATCCCAAGGAACCATATCGACTTGAAAAAAATGAGCATACGACGGGTCCTTTAAACTCTACTCGGCACGAAAGGACGACGGCTGGTTTCAGATGTGGTTTAGATTTAAAGATCTTTCCCTAATTAGGGTCTCAAATGCCAAGTGACAATCCTGATGGATTAGGAGCTAGTCTGTGTTTTCACCAGGTAAGTGCAAAACAACGTCATGAATTCCGGCTTTAAAAAGCGACGCTAGTAGACGGACACGAAAGATACTCTGGTGGACGTAAAAGGTATTACATCCTTACGCGCAGAGACGGAGGGGATGGAGACGCCGACGGAAAGGACCGGAACATGAAACGCTGTTTTCATCTCTGCAGAAACGCGGGCCGCTAATAAACGTCAGGTAACGGAGAGAAGACGGCGCCGCTCTATAATCTCGTGGCTAACCTGGTGCTGTCGCTGCCCGGCTTGGCGTAGCCCTCCAGGGCGCCCTCCCACACGCTGTTGGCCATGGCGTTGCCGATGGCCGTCATCACCATGCTGAGCTCCACCGGCCAGTCGTCCAGGTCCAGGGAGCGGACGCGGGACAGGTGGGTGCCCAGGTTCCTGTGGATGCCGGAGCACTCGATGCACATCAGGGCGCCCAGGTTCAGGCTGGCCCAGTCCGGGTCTGAAGGGCCGGAGAGATCACGTCAAGTCAGAGTGAGAAGGAACAAGAGAAAGCTTTAGAAGTTAATGCCAACAGGATATTTAATATTTGTGTTCCTTTTAAGAAGCACAGACTGGGTTAAAGTACTGCAGACACTACAAGCTGCAGTAGATGATGCGTATTAATTTTTAAATAGGAAACAAGCCCATCGTGTTCAATAAAGTCTCCAGGTGATTTGACATCATAATAAAATTATAGAGGATATGTTACAGTTACCTTTTAAGTCAATATAACAACATTATCTTAAGAGTATAATTACATTTGGGTCTCGATGTCGCTTCTTCAATTAGTATGTTTAAGAGGCCATTCTTTCTTTTCTTTTCTTAAATAGAGTGCTTTGGGGCATGTTTACATGAATAAAGCTTTTTCAGACACATCCATAGAGGCTGATGTTTGCTCATCCAACTTCAGCTCAAACATTTTGTATGTTTTATTTAGCAAATAAAATAATAAAAGCCCTCGTGTCAAATCAGGATTGAATCAGTCATTTAAAGTTTGCATTGACTAGAGCAGTGGTTCTCAAAACGGGGGTACGTGTACCCCTAGGGGTACGTGAAGGGACTGCAGGGGTCAATTTTTAAAAAATCCTTGAAAAGGGGTTATAGAATAGAATAGAATAGACATATACTTCATTAATCCCCAAGGGGAAATTTGTTGACACAGTAGCACCAATAGAATAAACACAATAAAATATAAATATAAGAAAGAAAGAAAGTGACTGTGCATAAAGTACAAAGTAAAATATAAAATACAAAATAAAATAAAATATATATGCATGTATATATATATATATATATATATATATATATATATATGTAAATACAGCAATGTCAAATTAAATATAATATATATAGACAGTCATTTAATAAATATTCAATTAAATATAAGTGTATAATAAGTTCATAAACTGAATTATATTTATATTTTATATTTTATATGAAATCAGGCATGGATTGCATAACACTGTGTGTTAAATCTATTTTGCACTGGTTCGAGGTTACAAATCAAAAAAGGTTGAGAACCACCGGACCGGAGAGTCGATAACTTTATTATCCAAATCAAAATGTTTGTGAACGTTTACACAGTTTATTCTTGGAGGAAAGCCCGAGCTCTGGGTTTCCTCCCCGGCCTTTTCTTTCCCGGTGAGGAGTGGGCGATGCAGAGTCATACTCACTGGGCGCGTCGCAGTCCACACAGAAGCTGTTCCCCCTCACGTTGCGTATGGACTGGATGGTCATCGCGTCGCTCTGGCTGCCGAGCCGAGACTGAGAGACACGAGGGAGAGAGAAGGCGTCAGCCGGAACTAACGACCGCCGGCGTACGAGAAGGCAAACAATTATAGAACTCGGATGATCGACAACCGGCGAGGAGGAGAGGGAGGGATGAGGTTTCTCAAAAAAGGGGGGGAATGTGAATATGAAAATGAGTCGGCGTCTCTCCCCCCGGAACGCCGACACGAGCCGCGCTCCCACTCTGACGCCTGTCAGTTCTCATAAGAGGATCCCCCACACTGCGCCGCACCTGTCTGACAAGCTCCCACACGTGACAGCTTGAAGTGGGTGAGGAGCGCAATAAAGGTTGGGAAGAAAGGGCGAGGAAGAGGAAGAGGAGTGGAAGCAGCAGGATTGTAGGGTTGATGACGCCGCCGTGATTAGATGATTAGACGATGCGTCCGCCTCCCCGTACCTTGTTCTTTATGCTCTCGCAAGACTGCAGGCTGGCGAAGATCTGGCTCTCCACCGCCTGGACCCACAGCTCCCTCTCCTCGAAGGTGGACGCCTCGAAGTTCCACGTCTGGCCCGTCAACGACACGATGACGAACTCGAAGGTGTCATCGTGCTCTGGGGGAAACACAAATGAAAAGCGGCGAATTAGTGCCCGGTGCCGGTGGTGCAATCAGACTCGCTCTGCGAGGCGGCGCTGCGGCTCAGCGGCTCGAGGCCGACGAGCTTCGCTTAAACTCGTCGACGTTCAGGTGACTTTTCGGCGCCCCAATGCATCAAAATAGTCTAGGATACTATTTTAACTCTTTTCTGCTGGGGTTGAATAACTTGGAAAGATACCGTAAAAAGTGTTTTATTATTATTATAAAGCAGGTGTAGGTGCTATAGAAATTACTGAGAAAGTATCAATTCAAAGCTCGGCAGGTATTCAGACACTGTGCCTTTAAATGAGTCAGTCAACGCTGTGTAGCTGAAGCTGAACGAGCTGACCAATCAGAGCAGAGCGGGCATCTCTGAGGCTTAAAGAGACAGGCGCTAAAGTGGTGTGTTCAAGACGGAGACAAATTATATATTGTTTGAAATATTAAGGTATGTAGACGTGTGCTAGTAAAAAATGTAATACGTAAATATGAACCTGAAAAAGAACACAATACATCTTTTTAAAATTAGATTTCCACTTTGATGTCTTCTATATCCCAAAGATATAAATGTCTACCTACTTCAATACATACATGTATATAATTGATAGGAAATTTATATATATATATATATATATATATATATATATATATATTATTTATTTTAATTATATATATATATATATATATATATATATTATTTATTTTAATTAATGACTGAAAATTGTGTTTATTATTCCAATTTATTTGATGGGAAATTATGTTTTGTCCGCACATTTTTGAGCGGCGCCTGTAAATGCTCCACTGAGCCCTGGTCATCACTGCCAGTAAGAAGAAGGACAATCAGAGCGAGAGAGAATTCAAAACACACAAGTTGAATACATCCAACATTAATCCAGAATCTGAAGGTAAATGAATCGTCTCATCTATTATCTCAATGCCGGTATTATGTATCCAGGGTTCTTACACATTTTGACCAATGGATTTCCATGACTTTAAACCAAATGTCCATGACCAAACTGAAATCTTGGTATAAACATGAAAAATGTAGAACATGTGGCGTATTGAGAGCGTACGCCGGTTTATATTTTGAGCGTCTTTCTTTAAAAAACATTAATTATTTCAAACTTGGCGTGATTCTAATACATTTCCATGACTTTTCCAAAACTTTTATGATTACATTTTTTCCATGACTTTTCCAGGCCTGGAAATGACCATTTTAAAATTCCATGACTTTTCCAGGTTCTCCATGACCGTACGAACCCTGTGTATCTTCCACTGTTATTGATGAACAGTGGCAGCAATTGGGGGTTTGGTGATTGGAAGTTTCTTTGTAGAAACGTACAACTTGTACATGTACACAGCCTGGTTCTTTGATAATAAGTGAAACAAGTATCACTTATTTTAAATACAATCAGGTCATTCAAACTTGGACCCCGACGGTGTTATAACCCAAACTACATTTTAAGATTTAATTGACATTTTGAAAATTAGGAACTACTTCTAACATATTAAATGCTGCAGTATAGTATATTAATGTCTGTTACACCAAGTCCAATAATGTTGTATATATAATATTTCTATACAAAAACTCATTTTGCTTCAAACTGATTTTGACGATAGTGAATCGCCGTCGTCCATTTTCCTTTTTCTCTTTGTGTTTAACTAAGATTTATGAAAATGTCACCTGTCGTCTTCAGACGAGAGGTCTGACACAACATATGTCCCGACACTCGCCGTAATGCCTCTGCTGTTCGGAGGCCATTCATTAACTCTGGTACTGTACAACGTGACTCGTGTAACATCTCTGGTCTGTGCACATGCTTCAGCTCATAGCCAAATGATTTGTAATTACCTAATTATGTCTATGCAAATAGTCATCTCATTTGCATAACCCATGTTTGGAGGACTAGCGGCAAGTAGACACAAGGGGATTCTTTTTTTCCTCCTGTGCAGCTTCATCATTAATCATTAATAGAGGTTACATTAAAAAACAAACGTTACAAAACGAACGGGATATATTTATACCTCCGACGTTATTAACGCGTTGGGCATTAACGTGTTTAATTCTCCGCCGCGCGTCTGCAGCTATAAAAACGACGGCAATCGGATGATGATAAGGTCGTCAGGCAAATCATGTAATCAAAGAAGATTACAACACTTGTATTTATAATCAATTCAGCCTCCTTGGTGCGAGGCGCGGCCCTGTGCGGGTAAATGACAGATGTCTGACGGACGCCACTGATGTAGCAATCCCCGAGCGGCGGTGGAGGGCCATTTCTTCAGGGGGAAAGCGATAATCCAATTAGCTCGACACCGACTTCAATTATCTGATTTAGTTTGTGGAATCGACTACGGGTCACGAAGAATCAATAAAGCCTTGGAAGTCTCTTTATTTAGACTTACAGTGACAAAGTGTTTGTGTGGGCGGGACGTTTTAAAGCACTGCTGGGGATTGAGAAAGAAAAATGTCTTTTTGATGAAAGCAAAACGGTCAACTTAGAAAAGGAGCCTTAAAGTGACACAACAAGTAAGGAGTATTACATTTGAAGGGGGGGGGGTGGAACCTAGCTTGATTAATTGTAATACATACAGTAAAAAAAATCAATTTTCTTGTCCAATATAACTGCAGGTACAATAACTAATGCATTTGATTATAATTTGTGGCTCCCAGACTCAAAATGTTGTTATACTTTGTGTTTTCA
Source organism: Liparis tanakae (assembly GCA_036178185.1). NCBI lineage: Eukaryota > Metazoa > Chordata > Actinopteri > Perciformes > Liparidae > Liparis > Liparis tanakae. The sequence continues at coordinate 18,542,496 of CM070098.1, forward strand.
TCTTTAGAAAAAAGAAGAAAAAAAATCAAAAAATCAAAACCTGAACAAAGCTAATTATTCTGTTGGCTGCCCAGGCAATAAATTGGAGGCATTAAAACACTTTCATTATGGAGATTAAAAAAAGCGACGAATGGCTGCTTTCTTAAACTGATGAGTATACAAGGGAAAACAAATCGGACTCCCCATGCATGGAAACGCCCGCGCCCGACGTACTGCAGCCGCTAAAGAGACGGAGGGCGGCGGGCAGCGGGACGCTTCACGTGAGACACCTGTGCTGTCGTCACACGCAGCTCCAACACACCGACGTTTCCCTTTAATGCCGTCCCACAGTGACCGTGGTTACATGCATTCGAATAACTGGCTTAGTCGGACTGAAATCGAATTATCCGTTTCATGTAAACACAGGGTTCTTACACATTTTGACCAATGAATTTCCATGACTTTTCCATGGCTATTTCATGACTTTAAACCAAATGTCCATGACCAAACTGAAATCTCGGTATAACATGAACAATTTAGAACATTGTGCGTATTGAGTGCGTAGGCCGGCTTATATTTTGAGCGTCTTTCTTTAAATAACATTTTAATTATTTCAAACTCGGTGTAAATGAACACGTGAACATTTCCATGACTTTTCCAAAACTTTTATGATTTAGGTTTTTTCCATGACTTTTCCAGGTTTTCCATGACCGTACGAACCCTGTCAACACCTTTGTTCGATTATGTGCGGTCCGACTACGATCCGATTGACACCCCTGGATAACTCGATCCGATCCGGTTGATATTCCGACTATCTCGGCAGGTAACGGTGAATTGGATTAGGAACCGGACTTTGCGTCTCTGCGCAAGCGCACGCAAGTGGAAATGGCCGTATCACCACGAGTTGTAATGAAAACAGCGCCACCTATTGTATCGGAGGTGACATGCTTTCGGCCAATGATTCGAATTACTCACTGCCATGTATATTGGGATAATAGCAGATCCCCCAAAAGATAGCATAGTCCGACTAAAGCAAGATTCAAATTATACCATCATGTAAACACACTGGTTGAGGTCATTCAAAACTCCGTAAGCCGAAGCGATTCTGCTCCGCTTACGCACAACGCCGAGGTCAAAGCGGTCGTCTCGGGGTAAATTTGAACGATGTGTCAAAGGCATCGCCGCTACCTCCCAGGCACCTGACATGATGAGCCTGTAGCGAAAAGGCCATTAGCGCCTTTCTGTTATTACTCAATGGTTGCAGTTAGCACGCGGCTAGCAGAGGAGCGATCGCCTCGGCAACCATTAGCGCGAGCGTTAACCTCCTGACCACGTCGATCTGCCGGCCGTCAACCGACAAGTTCCCGCCGATTAGGAATAAATTAACACGCCTCTGCTGGTGGCGGAGGAGGGAGAACACGATGTAACGCCGACGGGAGGAAGGATGAGCGAGGTATGATTCTCCTTAATTAACATGGCATAATAATAAATGTAAATGTAAAAAAAAGAGAAGGAAATTAGAGCGTAATGGCCACGGAGATGCAAAGAGGAAGGAACAGAAACGGAGATGCATCATAAGAGCTGCTCTGGAGCCTCGGATGTCATTCATCAGGTACCGGGTGGTTTCCAGCGGCAACACAACTGCTCCTCAGTTTCACCGATGGTTAATAATTATCGTTTCGAGATGCAGAAATGTACTAAAGTAAAGTATATTTACTCAAATACTGAATGTACTGGTTTCATGTACATGCTGCTGTATGCTTACTCTCTTTTTCCACCAATGCAATGATCGAGTGTCGATAATTACTTTGCAGATAAAAAATTTACAATAAAAAAGAAAATTCGTTATTAAGGATTAAAACCAACAATAGCAGCGTCTGTTTACAGAGTGATGTCATCCTAAAACTTCTCAGAGGTTTAATTTGAAATATAAACTGTTAAAAAAGAATATAAATGGGTCAAAACTTAGAGGTCCATTCATTAAATGCCATCCGATTGGTCATGTGACCCTCGAAGGAGACCCTCAGGTCGAGAACCAAGTACCTCCTCAACCAGCAACAACAACAAAGTGTTTCTCGGTGCATCATAACAGTCAAATAATGTAATATATACATTTATTTAAGTATCTTCATTTGATTCTGCAGTCAAGTGAGCGTCTGAGTTGATTAATCGACTAATCAGTCGCTCTGGTTGTAGTCGACTAAAATCCCTTTTAAAGCCTTTTCATGCTAAATGACACATTTAAAACAAATAAACTTAAAAGCACATCTCTGGCAAACAGACTTAAAGTGGTGCTTTTATTTGATTCATTGCGGATTAGGCGATTAAAATCAACTAATTACCAACAAATCATCTATTAAATTGATTACAACTAATCAATCAGTCGCCAAAATGTGTTAGTGAAGTAAGAATAAATCGTGTCTCGTCGAAAATAAGTCTGATTTTTTTCGAATTTAGGTGTTTTACCTTGACGTATAATTACCTTTGCATTAAAAATGCGGAAGGTAATGTTTTGGTCTCTGTGTATTTATTGTATAATTGTATGTGTTATTCCCATAACTCAAAAAGTATTAAACCGAATCGCATGAAATTTGGTGGGATAATTGGTTATTATCCGGGGACCTTTTAATTCGATTTTGGGATCGATCAGGTCAAAGGTCAAGGTCATGTAAATTATTATTTTATAAATTATTAATTATTATTCATCCAATTGGCATGCAACTATTGCCAGAACGTGGCTGCGGCGAAGGTATGCACTCTACCGAGTGCCCGTTCTAGTTTTTAAATACTTTCGCATTGAGTACAGGACGCGCCTTCTTCCACCACCACCAGCGTCCGGCTGCCATTCAAAGAGCGTAGTCCATCACCTCCGAGAGGCGTCTGTCAGGCCCGAGCACCGAAGCGGGCCCTGAGAGTCGAGGGAGTGACCCGAGGACGGTGATTCCTCTACTGCGCAGCAGATGCACCGCCGAGGACCTGTGGACCAGATTAGCGCCTCGGGGGGAGGGGGGGGAGGGGACGTTCCGGTGCCGAGCCCAGCTGTGCCGTCTGCACGCGGCACGCGGCACCTCATTCTGTCTAAGCCTCTCTAAGACCTCCGGAGACCGGTGTGCCCAAACCCTCGGAGAGGACTTAAGCCGACGCTCCTCCGCCTCGAGGACTCCCCCCGCTCACGTCCATTTGTGTGAACGCTTAAGAGCCGAAATGATGACGAGGTGCACGAGGTTGAGCTATTTGTTTTGGGGTGTGCAGGACGCGTTATGTGTGTGTGTGTGTGTGTGTGTGTGCGCGCGCGTGCACCAGGCACTCACTTAAAGAAGTGCTTGCCGTTCCCGTGAATTAACGAGCAGTTGGGAAGAACAGGCCAAGGCGGTGCCATCTGTAAATGTCACAGGCACTGCTTGCTCATTTTACACATCATTAAAGCCAATATTCCTAACCTGTATCAGAGCAATCAGGAGGAGGCCATTACGGCGACAGCGGCCCCGGGGGAACCACGACCGAACTCAGAAACAGGAGAACGGGGAGGGAGGGAGGGAGATGGAGCACACTCTTTATCTATCTGACACACACACACACACACACGCACACACGCGCGGAGCACACCTTCCAACAATAAACAAACACATGAAATCAGCACCAATACCACTACTACGCTAATAGCTAGTGCATTTAACAACAGAGCCGAATGAAAACAGGGCCAATTATACATGTGTCTGTGGGCAGTGTGTACGGAGCCCAAATGAGAATCTTGTTATTCCTTTCCCTCCATACCGCGGCGCTCGGAAAGCTAAGCCATTACAAGAGTGGAGGCTCCAGGGACAGCTTTCGGAAATGAGAGCGAGTCGGGGAGTGACAAAACAAAGTATTGAGATAAACACCCGCCATTAGCACAGGCAGTTAAACCTCCATTTCCTAATCCGCAGCTGGACTCCAGAGGATATTAACCCTGAGTTTCCCAAGGCGCAGGACAATAGGACGGGGGGGTAAGTCGGACTGGCGATGTATTACTCGGTGTGTTTGATCAGATATCGATGCGTTTCAATTTGCCGCGGCCGCGACTCTTCGTCCATCTGAAGAGGAGCCCCGACCGGCCAGAGACTCGTCTGCTGATCTTAACCGGCGGTGTTTGTGGAGCGTGAGACCGCCAGAGGTCAGGGGAGAAACCCAAGACCAGACGTGGATTAATACAAGTGAGTCATGACAAATTAAAGAAGCGACGTATCTGATAACTACATACATTAGCAGCCCTGTGAAGAGGCGCTGGATTCGAAACCCAGAGAACAGATCTATGGCCTCTACACGGCTCTCATGAGGCTGAGCTAACAGTGCTAAAAACACAAGAGCTAAATACACAAGAGCTAAAACACAGGTGAGGAAATTATAACAGTGCTAAAAACACTAACAGTGCTAAAAACACAAGAGCTAAAAACACAAGAGCTAAAAAGACAAGTGCTAAAATGCTAACAGTGCTAAAAACACTAGTGCTAAAAACACAAGAGCTAAAAACACAAGAGCTAAAAAGACAAGTGCTAAAATGCTAACAGTGCTAAAAACACTAGTGCTAAAAACACAAGTGCTAAAATGCTAACAGTGCTAAAAACACTAGTGCTAAAAACACAAGTGCTAAAATGCTAAAAGTGCTAAAAACACTAATAGTGCTACAATGCTAACAGTGATAAAACTCTAATGCTGCATTCACAACTAAATGTGTTGGTGTTCACGTCATTCACTTAATTCGCTCCTTAGAGGGGGCGGGGCTTATCTCCGTGGTTTTACTCAGTTCCGTCATCCACCACGGAAGAACTCACCACTAGTTCTGCTCTATGCTCGTTGTGGACATCCCAAAAACGTCGGAAACATCCAGCGTCCTCGTGTATGGGCTCACTAAGCTCGGCTTTCGCAACTTAGCGTCAAGAAACTTTGTAGACAGAGTTGAAATATTTCAACTTGATGCAATTTTTTTTTACTTTGATCTATTCAGAAATTTGCGTCGCAACCATTCACATCGACTTCGCTTGCGTTGCGCAAAACATTCTCACGTTTTCTGCTGTGAACGCAGCATAAGAACACAAACAACGACAACACAGGTGAGTGTTTACCTTCGGAGGGAGACGCACACCGGACAGAGACGCCAAACTCAGAGACACGTTTCTGTTTTCTCTTCTCCCCCCCTTGAGGAGAATAGCAGCAGCTCCAGGGTCTATTAACTCCAACGGGAGAAGTGAACTCCAACACCGATTAAGACCGGTTATTTTACTCCATAGTCACCTCAGTAAATACTGGGGGCGCTTGTAATGCGCCATAGAGCATCTTTGGGAAACTCTTCTTTGATGACGTCATTATCTGCTGTATTATGAGCCGGTGTGGTATATTCACGTGCACGCTCACATGCATGCTCACACGCATGCTCACATGCACATTCACATGCACGCTCACATTTTAACCCACTGTTCAATTTTTGCTTATCCTAACATTTTTGTTCCATTCATACGTTTTACTTAAAGACATCAAATCATCTCTTTATGCAGAAAGAAGTATATTTTTGTTACACTATGCACAAGTTAAAACATGTAATGTGTGTTTTTCACTTTTAGGGTCCTGTTTGAACATTAGTATTCCAATTTTCTTTAAAAAAAAAGAAGAGAAAAGTCCTATCCTGTGATAATCGCAAATTGAGTCTTTTAAAAATCGATTTAAAATGCAAAATAAAACTTAAAATCCATTGTTGAATCTTTCATTAAATAAAGAGGTTATTAACCAATTTAAGATTACATTTAAAAACGTAATTTGTCAAAAGAAATCGCCCCCAGTGCCTCCGCTGCAAACACAAAGCTCCGCAGCTCATGACAGTTCATTAAGGCGCGTGGAGGGCGCGTCACGCGGCGCTTCCTCCGGTCCGTTATCTTCTCTCAGGACTGAAGGCGACACATCGCACATCTCCAAACCGCGGCTTCCAATCAGATCTCGTGACGTGGATGTAAACAAAGACTTCCCCCGCCTTCTCCCCAATGAGAAGCGTTCGGCAACAACAATAAAGTGTTTCTCGGTGCGTCATAACAGTCAAATAACGTAATATATACATTTATTTAAGTAGCGTCTTCGTTGATTAATCGACTAATCAGTCGCTCTGGTTGTAGTCGACTAAAATCCCTTTAAAAGCCGTTTCATGCTAAATTACACATTTAAAACAAATAAACGTAAAAGCACATCTCTGGCAAACAGACTTAAAGTGGTGCTTTTATTTGATTAATTGCGGATTAGTTGATTAAAATCAACTAATTACCATCAAATCATCAATTAAATTGATTTAACAACTAATCAATCAGTCGCTAAAATCCTATGAGTGTTGGTCGCGTCTAAAATAAGTAGGATTTTTTCCAATTTAGGTGTTTTACCTTGATGTCTAATTTTTAAATACTTTTTTTTCTTTCAGGACTGAAGGCGACACATCTCTAAACCGCGGCTTCGAATCGAATCTCGTGACGCGGATGTAAACAAGGACTTCCCCCGCCTTCTCCCCAATGAGGAGCGCTCGGCATTCCGGTTTGATTTTCCTGTGACCTTCAGCGAGAGTCAACACACCCGGGAGGAATCGGGAGCCTCTTGATCGCGAAAAAAAACTCCCTTTCTGCTCACATTGGACTAAACTTTAAAAAAAACAACAACAACAACAACCCCAAAACCAATGAGCATTTGATACACTTTCTTTAAAAAGAGAAATACATTCACGCCGCTGCTGACAGTCTGCATTAATCAGAGGGGGCTCCCCCCGAACACGACTCCTTATCGGCCATCGATTTTCCCGTGGGTTTACGGCGAGCGACACACCGAGAGAGCTCGTTGCCGGGCGGCTGCTGGGAAACGCATTACGGAGCTGTCAGCCGCCGCGCCATGCGTCCTGCATCACTCTTTAAGCACATGAGAAGTTCATTACGCCACACAGCTCTGACAGTGCATAGGATATGAGGGACCGTGTCCATTGTGCACATCTTTTTGGTGCAGGATATTTATTTTTTACATAAACCAAATACAGCTTTAAACTGATTAGAGAAGAAAATACAGCTTTATATTGATTTAAATGCTGTTATAAATCTAATACACAGGTTCAAATGGGATTGTAAAGCTCTTAGCTTGCCTAAAGCTTATTTGATTGTTTGAAAAAGATGTTTAAGGGCGATTACCGTGTGCCATTTGATCCTTTTTCATGATCGCAGTCGCGAACCTGAGTTTATAAAAGATGCGTAAGATTTTTCTCTCACAGTAGAAGAGTGCTGTGGTGCAATGTGTTTTGAAATGATGGCGCAGCAACAGTTCTCCACCCTCTGCATCCGACACGTCCAATGTTGACCAAAATGATTCCTCACCTTAAGACGTGCAACGGCGTTTTGATTTATGACGCTTCGCAACTACTAAAATTCAATTTCAGCCTGCATTGCACGCTTCTGATTGCCCCGTAAATGAGATAAACTGATCGCAATTTATTCAAGGATCCCGCCTCTCCTCTGCTCTCCCCTCTCCTCTTCCTCTCCTCTCTCCTCCTCTTTCAACAGGAGACACAACTCACATCCCCAGACTTGGGTGAATCCGATATTCACGCGATACGTCTGTATCCCGGAGCATTCAGCAGAACAGACAAGGTGATGCTAATGGGAAAAAACCTTCGCGGAGAACAATGAACGAGATGGAAAACAATGCGCGTGTTTGATGACGTGAGGAACATCCAGAATCTGCCTCTTCCTGCTGTCTGATTACTCTCGGAGCGCCTCCTCGGAAAAGTGCGGCGGCCGTCCGACATCAACCATCCGCCGCGTAGGTGTCGACCAGCAGGTTTGATGATGTTTGATAATGCCGGTCATTAGGAGCTAGGTCCCATTAAGAGGCGAGGAACGTCAAATAAAACAGAAGTAATGGACTCGATGCTCCGAGTTTCACCAGAATCGAGATGTGACCACATCTCCCAACAACCCCGGAAAAAAACAACAACCCCGCACCACTTATCTCGCACCACTTATCTCCCGAGATGCTGATGATGTTCCCTCTCCACAACAATGTGGTCAACGGACCCATTCAGACTTTCAAGAGAAGCTGTCAGAGACCATGATAAAAAAGTATAATGATTATAAATGCCTATCCCCATTTAGGAGGCGTCAATGCCATTGTTGTTGTTATCCAGCGTATCAATCTTGTTGATTGATCATCCCGCTCCGGTGACATCGGTTTTATGGCCTCTGAAATGCGTCCCGGTGTTTTCACAATGCCATCCAATTAGGGTACTCCATTCATCATTGGTCCGGAGAATCATTATTAATTGGGTGGAGAGGCGACCGCCACTCCCCCGCTGAGGAGGGCCGCGGCTTCTGGAGATCAGGAGTCTCTCTTCTCCGGCGCCGCTCAAAGAAATGGGGGAGAGAGTGAGTGTGTGTGTGTGTGTGTGTGGGGGGGGGATATAAAACTACACACCTCTATGTGTCGTTTTCAATCACAACACATAAACTCGGCTGGAGAAACATGAAGTCAATCCCGAATTTCGAACTTTACCTCAACCACAAACTGCTTAGAAACAACATTTGTTTACAAGTTTTTTCCATTCCTAATTTAGTATCGAGAGATACTTTGTATTAATCTGATCCGCCAGATGGTTTGTTCCTCAAAAACATCGGAGAAACAGGAAGGGAAGGCACCTCCAACACGTTCCACACGCCGCCGATGGGTCCACGCTCTGGCTTAGCAGACAGGATTTTAAGATTTTTAAGTGATATGTGATTTAGTGAGTCTCACGTAATCCAGGGTAACCCTTGTCCTGCGCTCTGTGACATCCCCCCACTCTTCACCCGTTTATGAAAATCTACCACTTCTTTCAACCTGCCACTTCGGAGATTTTCCGCGTGAGTAGATTACGTACAAAGTCAATGGAAAGATGCGAATAGACGCTAGAAACGAAGATTTCTGTCGCCGAAATCGCAACATTTTCCAACTGTGTTGCGAAAGCGTATCAGCGTTGAGAGGCTCCGCCCATCATCACTGACGTCCTGCCATTGTTGAATTTAGAAACTTTGCACGGTAAGTTTATCGTCGCTGTTTCTGGGCTCTACGATTACGTCGTCCTACGAATATTGAAATAGGTCAATGGGATAATGGTTTTCATGGAGATAAGCCACACCTCCTCTCTGGCGCAATCGAATTGCGCTCATAAACACAAATAGTCCGGCGAGTGAACTCACGCTTCACTCAACACATCATCAGGATGTGATCCCTCTCTGGCTTCTCAATTGCATTTAGAGTTAATTGTGTTGGTTTGTAAGGAAAATACATTTTACACGCTGAGAAAGTGGCTTAAACATAGAAGCTTAATATTTAATTTAGCATTAGTTAATATGTTATTCATTATCTAGGAACTTATTATTAACTGTATTTCCAGAAAATAGGCAAACGATTATGCAAGGAGTTGGTTATTCAAGATGAATATTTGTGTCTCGAAGAAGAACAAGAACAAGAACAAGAACAAGAACAAGAACAAGAAGAAGAAGAAGAAGAAGAAGAAGAAGAAGAAGAAGAAGAAGAAGAAGAAGAAGAAGAAGAAGAAGAAAACAATCTAGAACATGTGATGGAAACATGACATGTTTATATTTTCAGTCTCTGTGTTCAGGAGCAACGTGATGGCGCCCTACCTTCGTTGCCGGCTGACAAGCCGTCGGGCTTGGTGATGCCCGTGCTCTTTTTCCGTCTGTGTTTCTTGCGGTTGGCGTGGGGCGAAGGAGGCGGCTCGAGTTTGGGACTCGTGGCGCTGCCCACGAAGGAACTGGCTGGGTCACCCATCCCATTGGCTGGAAGAACAGACAGAGAAAAGGATTTATAATCTGTATGTTAAATACACAGGGTGAATATATACATATACATATATATATATGTATATATAATATATATACACATACATATATATTTATATACTTATATATTTATATTTATATACATATATACTTATATATACATATACATATATATTTATATACTTATATATACATATATATTAATAAAGTATCTATCTATCTATCTATCTATCTATATAGATATATATATATATAGATGGATACTTTATTAATCCCGAGGGAAATTTAGGTCAAACAGTAGCCTGTAGCTTATACATTTAACAATGTGTGTATGTATATATATATATATATATATATATATATATATATATATATATACATATACATATACATATATATATATATACTTATATATACATATATATATTTATATATACATATATACTTATACATATATATACTTATATATACATATACATATATATATATATATATATATATGTATGTATATGCCCTGTTTGAGTTTCACTGACACAGTATTACAAACAGTTCCATATGAAGTCCAGAGGACGTAAACTGTGATGCTCGAGGAGAAGTCGAGATAAAACTAAAACTCTTTAAATGCAGCCGGTCGTTGATATCACGTTTTCAACCATTACTCTTAAAATACCGAAGATATTATAATGGATGTACTGTTACTAAAATGACATCTTGGATTCGACCATTAAACTAACACAAATAATGTATTTGCCAAATACAGTAGATAAAAAGGTTTTGTCTAACTGAAAATGAACGTAAACACTGAAGTGAAGGAAATGAATATTACTATTTATTGCCGAGATGAACCATAATATAAAGATAATGGACTGCAGAAGATGGATGAAGAGCAGCCAAGAGTGTCCAATTTAAAAAATAAAAATGATTTGATGAAATATCAACTACAAATTGCTCTGGCAGAGTGCGGCAGCACCACGCTGGCTCCGGGTGAAGATCTCACTCCTGCTTAATGACGACTGCTGATTAGTGCGCTATTAATTGTGTTCACTGCTCTCAGCTGAAGCTGCGAGTCCAGTGAGAAGACGGAGATGTGAGACAAAAAAAAACTCAAACGCAGAGTGTAAAATGAAGACATATTTGTTTTTTTAAATGGGAAACTATGCCTTAAAAAAACAAAACTTATCTGGCAGCTTCAACTCGACTCGATAGAATATACGGGGACGTATCGCGTGAATCACCGCGAAATAATAATAATAATAATAATAATAATAACTTTATTTATATAGCACTTTTAAAAACGAGGTTCACAAAGTGCTCTACAGATAAACAAAGCATAAACGCAACTTAAATGGCGGCAAACAAAAAAGACCGTACCATAAAAGCACTGAATACAACTAAAACCAAAAATGACACGCGGCGATGAGTAATGAAGGACGTTTTACGAGCTCCGCCGGAAAAGGCGTCACGCGAAGAAAGCGGCGGGGCTCGCGACGCCCCTGAGAAGCGTGTCGGAGGCGCCGTGCGATCGCTCCGAAAGCGACCCGCGTGGCTCCGGCTTCCAGATAGAGCGAAGGACAGGTGATGGGGGCTCCATCCGGGGGGGGACAAATGGTTACCTCGGCGAGCCGCCGGCGAAGCTCTCTATACGACCGTCTGAGAGTGACAGGGGGCTAAGAGCCGGCTTTGTTTCTTGTAAGTGATTTTATAAATGTGATATTAACCTGTGCTACCGTTGGGCAAAGCGATAGGAGGGATGGGCCCCCGATAGGAGGAGGAGGAGGAGGAGGAGGAGGGGGGGGGGGTTGTCAGCTTGCCATCTTTCTGATTTCCTGACATTTGACATCACTTTCCCTCCTTTCCCCCTCCGGATGCCATTATGAATCTGGGGGAACGGCAGGGAGGGTGGGGTAGGGGGCCCAGGGCCCTTTGGGGGGGAGAGAGAGAGAGAGAGAGAGAGAGAGGGAGGGCCGGTAGATGGAGTGGGGTGGGGGGTGGCCCCCATATTGCTCTCCCCTTTACCACCCTGTGTGGCGCTGGCAGCCTCCTCCATTGTCTCCCATCAAAAGCTCATTGTAGTGTGGCAAACTCCATTCACCCCCCCCCCCGCCCCCCCACACACCCCCCCAGCGCACACCGTCCCCAGCCCCCGGGGGCGGAGTACAGCAGGACAACGGGCTCGGGGGATTATTGCTGTTGTCGTTGCCAGTCGCACACAATGCCGTAATGTGCGGCGCTGTGCCATTAGCCAGTGTACGACATTAGGCCTAATTCGGTCATTACCTTTAGGGGGGGGGGGGGGGGGGGGGAAGGGGGGTCTTGGAGGAGCAGAGATGGGCTCAGCGGGGGATTGGAGATGCTAACGGGAGGGGGGCTGTTTGAGCGTGGGGCGAAACACAGGGAGGCGAGGCGGCACCTGAGACACGCGTTGTTACGCCCGGACCCGGACCGGGGGGGAACCGTCTCCACGAGAGAAAAGAAAAAAACAGTAGCATTTAGCGTGAATAGCAAAGTGCTACTTGACGGATAATAATACTACTACTAATAATACTCATTCTTTTACGTTCCTAAACACAACATTCGGCCCCTCGGCCGCCGGAGGAGCCTCTCTGGCGTTCTGAGCGGCGGCGCTCAGCCACACATGTAGCGGCTCCTCGCCGAGGCGTCTGTTTCAATTTCCCTGCTCGCTTACAACAGCCCCCCTGAGACGAGTCATTAGCTGGCTCAGACAGCTGGGGGCACAGGGGTCCTCCACCCCCCCCCCCCACCCCCCCTCTCCCTCCCACCCTCTGCTTCCTCCTCCCTCTCCATCTCCAGCGTCTGTCCCGCCAGCACAGCTCCGTATGCCGGGGGGGGGGGGGGGGGGTTGGGGGGAGACGTCTCCCGGCTCCGACCTGCCTCCGACGTGACAGCCAGCATTTGTTTAATGTCGCTTGAGGTTAAAGGGGAAGGCTGCCCCTCGGGGGTGTGGGGGGGGGCGACCGTGTCATAAACACCTCTAATTATCAATTTCTGCCCCTAATGTTGTGGAAAATGACCCTCATGCTCCTCCTGCACCCCCCTGCACCTGAAACACGCACACGGGGAGGGGGGGGGGGGGGGTGACAGCACCTCCCTTTGTTCGCACCGTGAAGCGGGAGGAGGCAAACCTGCAGCACGAGGAACCTAACGCCTAGGTATCTAGCCAAGGCTCCTCCGGCCTTGAAGCGGCTCCCCGGCTCTAAACGAGGCGTGACCGACCGGGAGGTTGTGTTTCTTAAAAATTGAGAATTATGAAGTTGGAAGCTCGGACCGCGGCTTTGTTATCTCGCTGTTTAGTGTGTGTGTGAGGGCCATCAGGGCCGAGCTGGGTAATGAAGCACACTGGGGATCAGGAGTCTCTCTCTCTCTCTCTCTCTCTCTCTCTCGCCCACTCAGTCAGAATCACCTGGGCAGCCGGATGTCGGCGTGGGCCTAACCTGTGATTACGGCGCATTACACGACGGAGACGACGGTTTAAAAACACGGACGAGACAAAGAGGGGGCCGCTAACAGCTTCCTGCCTTCGCCAAAACGCCACGCCGACAATGAATGGGAATGAGGAAAAGGGCGAGAGAGAGAGAGAGAGAGAAGGGGGACGTAGAGGAGAGGAGAGGTGGGGGGGGTGGAGTTGTTTCATTGTTATTCAAGAGGCTCCGGGTGAGGAGCACTATGATTCCGCCAGGCCCCTTGACATGGCAGCCCTGCCTGTCCTCAATCAAAGCCAACGGCTGCAATTAATGGCAAAAATTAGAAACAATCACCGCCTCCCCCTTATTATCCTCAATTAGAGCGTACTAATCAAGGCCTGATCGCGCTCCGCTGCTCTCTCCAAACTAAATGTCAAACTTCATTACGGCCTGGCGCAGAAATCAAACGCGCCCCGCATGCTATCACCCCTCGCATCGGGGAGGCCACGGCGTAAAACTCCGTGCCACGGGGAAAGGCTATCCGTGCATTAAGTACCTGCGTCCCGATATAGGCGGGAGAAAAAAAACGCTTGTGTATAAATCACCGTGGAGCGGAGAGTCGAGCGTTAAGGTCTCGGAGGACGGAGAGAAGGAAACATTCGGGCGGCGGTGAAAACTTTTCGTGGCGGACTGTAAGGACACGGGAGATAATTAGCGGGTTGAAATATCGCTATTCTCTTTGTCGAAGAATTCTTTTCAACTGTTCCGTTGTGTAATTAATGTGAAGTGATGTCATTTTTCCATGAAATTCGGAAGAAAAGTTTTAAAATTGTGATTTCCCAGTTCCTAAAATGGCGTTTTTTCAATTGCTCATTAGAATATTTTAACGAATCCTGTTAGAGGAGCTGAGAACTGTGAATTAATTAATCGATTATACCGATTTATTTTAACTATTAAACCAACTTACTGTCAACTCAGTTTGTGTCTCAATAAAAGATAATCTGCTTTTTAAAATACATTTTAGACAGATTTTATGTAATTTAACTGGTTATATTAAAAATATTCAATTCAGTTTATTTGTATAGCCCAATTTCACAAATTACAAATTTGATTTGATTTGATTATATGATTTGGGGGCCATGAGATCAGTGAACCAATACATCAGGATTATATTGAATTCATTACTGAATCGAGCACCGATCTCCTGTAATCGTTCGCCTTTGGAGGCGTGACATCACTCACACTTTGACCGCGCCTCCAGTTACGAGCCGTCTCCGTGGCGTGAGCCTCTCGCTTTTAATTCGGACTCAAGAGATTGAGGCGTCGGAGAGGAGAGCGCGACTCTAAACAAGCGTCCGCCGCATTAAAGAATGAAGGCGAGCAATAGAAGAAGAAAAAAAAAATCGGGCCGAGATTTAATCAAAAGCCTGCGCTCAATATTCAAGAGATGCCGCCGCCGCCGCTGCTTCTGCCTTTTTGCTCAATGGGTTTACAAATGAGGACATTCTTTAAATAATATGGAAATGGTTACCTGGCTAAGACGCATTCATTCTCCAGTGAATCATCAATCTGCTGTTTTTGCATCTCAGAATCACATTTTATGTTAACCTGCAACCTTCACCAAGGATAAATGGAGTGATTGGGCCGGGTTCAAATCCATTGAAACGAAGAAAAAAAACACACACGAGCGCGCGGAGAACACGGAGAACACGGAGAACACGCCCTCTATTGATTATCGGAGGCGCGTTAGGATGAAAGATAAGAGGGTCGCGTTTTCAAATCAAGCTTTTGTTTTACGATAGTCCGGTCACACTTTCACACGACGCGCCGCCGCAATCTAAATCCCCGAGACATAAAGACGAGATGTTGCGGCAAAGTTTTATTTGGGGGGAGTGCATTCCCAAAGCCTTAAAGTGTCGGCGGCGACTCGGCGCTGATTACAGAGACGCTCGTCTCCCGGGGACCGGTAACGGATCCATCATTTGACGCAATGTTTTCCCTGCTATTATTTTCACCTCATTTGCCTCATTCGAGCTCATTTGTGGTTACCTTAAGAGTCTCGCGTGGAAATAATTGAAAGAAAACAGAATAAAAACAAGGCGGAGCGAGAAGTGTGTGGAATCTGATTTAGTTGGAGACTGGCTGCTGCTTAATGAGCGATGTTGATATGGAGCGGCGCCTCGGTTTACCAACCGGGAACGTGGGGGGGACACGCCTTGTTTTATCAACGCACAGACGGTTAGGAAACTCATATTCGTCCTCTGCGGAACATTCACACACATCCGGTGTCTTCCCCACACACACACACACACACACACACACACACACACACACACACACACACACACACACACACACACACACACACACACACAGGCAACTCAGGCAAACAGCAACACACACTCACAAGAAAAATACAACAAATCAGCGAGAACACACACACACACACACACACACAGGCAAACAGAAACACACACTCACAAGAAAAATACAACAAATCAGCGAGAACACACACACACACACACACACACACACACACAGGCAAACAGAAACACACAATCACAAGAAAAATACAAAAAATCTGCGAGAACGCACACACACACACACACACACACACACACACACAGGCAAACAGAAACACACACTCACAAGAAAAATACAAAAAATCAGCGAGACAGCACACAAACACACACACACACACACAGAGGCAACTCACACGCAAACAGCAACACACACTCACAAGAAAAATAAAAAATTAAAAAAATATTTGGGGGCCATGAGATCAGTGAACCAATACATCAGGATTATGTTGAATTCATTACTGAATCGAGCACCGATCTCCTGTAATCGTTCGCCTTTGGAGGCGTGACATCACTCACACTTTGACCGCGCCTCCAGTTACGAGCCGTCTCCGTGGCGTGAGCCTCTCGCCACGGAGAAAAATACAAAAAATACAAAAAATACAAAAAATCAGCGAGACAGCACACAAACACACACACACACACACACACACAGGCAACTCACATGCAAACAGCAACACACAGAAGAAAAATACAAAAAATCAGCAAGAACACACACACACAGGCAAACAGCAACACACACTCACAAGAAAAATACAAAAAAATGCACACACACACACACACACACACGTACACACACACACACACAGGCAAACAGCAAAACACACTCACAAAAAAAAATAATCTGCGAGAACACACCCACACACACAGGCAACCCACAGGCAAACAGCAACACACACAAGAAAAATACAAAAAATCAGCGAGAACGCACACACGCACACATACATACACACACACACACACACACACACACACACACGCATACGCACACTCGCGCTCATTTATTTGAGGACCCCACGATTCTAAGTAATTCTGCTTTGGGGCGTGCTGCTGATGGCGGCGTGGGGGGGGGTGATGGGAGCGCCTGCGTCCGGGCAGAATTGATCGTTCGGCGGCTCCAAATGAGAGACAGGCTTGTCGGCGGAACCACGAGGGCCGTGCGCTTGGACTCCAGCGGCGCTCGTAAAGTGCGCTCTTTAAACTGCCGGGGCCCCTGGGAGCCCGTGGGGAGGGGGGTAGCCGCCGCCGCGCTAATGAGAACTACCAGAGTGCAAACATGCATGGAAATGACTGTTATTCTGTTGATGTGCATTTAAGTGCTTTTTTACTGCCAACCACAAAGAGAGGGAAATAACTGGTGATGAATGGTACCCCCAAAAAGCATTCATTTTCCTCTCCGGAAAAAAAGAAGAGGAAAACAGAGGAAGGAGAGGGAGAGAGAGAGAGAGAGGTGGGGAGGATAAGAGTAAGATGGAAGGTAAAGACAGGATGGGAGGGGGGCGGAGACACAAATATATTATCTCACTTCACTCAAGTACAGTGGCGGAGGAGTGGAGACGAGTTAACCTTCACCGCTCCTCTCCTCCCGAACGGCGGCGAAAAAGGTCACAGCGATCACGGCCCTGATCACCTCATTATATATATATATATATATATATATATATATATATATATATATATTTAAAAAGTGAGGATTGCTCCACCTGTGCAAGACGCTTGGGAAATAGCGTCTACGCCGAAAACCCTTCGATCACATCCCATTTTTTTTATTTTTTATTTTACGGGTCTGTTGATTCTCAGCGCTTTCTTGGGGGTAATATGTATTTTAGTTTTTTTTAAATTCAAAAGGCAGTTACTTCCTTCGAGGAGCTCCTTTTGGATTGAACTTTAAGAAAATGTAATTGAACAGCTAACTATGGAAGATTAAAAAAATCCCGGTAATGACACTTTTAATAAGAAACTGGCACATTTGGTCACTTTAACCCTCCTGTTACATTTACTAACATATTTTACCCTCGGGGTCAATTTGACCCCAGCCATTAAAAAACACCAGAAAATTATTAGAATTAATATTGTTTCCCAAGTTTAAGTGTGAGGTACTTTATGTTTGTTTGTTGACCTAAATAGCCCTTTAAATATATTAAAAAGTTGATATTTCTTATATGTTTGACACAGTGAAAAACAGCCTGGGGTCAAATTGACCCCAAAGAACATCGACGTTAAACACTGAATGGGGTCAAATTGACCCTAAAGGTCACAGGAGGGTTAACCCCCTCTCGTCTCCGTAGGGCGGGGACGTGACGGCGTGCGCGGCGAGACTTCAGGACGGTGACTCACGGGCGCCGCTGCTGGTGCTGGTGTTGATGGCTTCGTTCCACTGGTCGGCGCTGGACACGGAGAAGGAGCGCTGGTGCATGCCGTCTTTGCTGCCGCCGAACAGCGACGCGCCCGTCTGCAGGGACGAGCTGCTGTTGGAGTGAGGCGCGCCTGGGAAGACAAAACACACGAGACACGGGGACGTTAATCCGGATTTTAGATTTCTACATCTGTTTGATTTCTGCTCGATTTTTTTTTGACACAAATAAAAAGTATGTGAAGAAGTTAGAACGACGTATTTTGGTGTTTTCTACAGCAATGCAAAGCCGCCATATGTGTGCACATCCCTCTGCCAACTACCCCGCACACACACACACACACACACACACACACACGAAACCCGTCTCCCTCCGCCTCTGCCTCTAATTAGCCCTTAATTAACAAGATACACTCTGAACGCTAATTATCTCGCCTCATCCCTCTGACTGCCACATCGATCTCCACTGGCGTCAGCAGGCGTTCGCTCCCTAACTTCCAATCAGGCGAGCCGCGGACGCCTGGCTCTCTTTACTAATTCATGGGCTAGGCCGCGCCATGTGGGGTCCTTCCCTCCTGTTCGCGTGGCAGTCGCTACGACACATCCTAAATACTCCGGAGAACTCATCGATACACTTCCAGTCATGTGCGTGTGTGTGTGTGTGTGTGTGTGTGTGTGTGTGTGTGTGTGTGTGTGGATCAGATTAACTGCTTTAGAGTTGCGATGCGTCAAATCAAGTAGTACTTTTGTCATGTGACACAATTTGTTGAATAAAAAAAAAAAGGCTGATTTCCTTTTTTTTCACCTGTAAAATGTATATATTAACATATTTTATATGGCTTACGAGAAGAAATGTCAATAAAATAAAAGTGTTATTTTCACAGTAATTTAACCATATACAAAATTTAAAAAACGCACAAAAACTGACAAAATTATGAAAACAAAACAATTAAAAAAGGTTATAAAATGTGTCGTTTTGTAAAACCAGTCATATCTCATATTTTCTCATCTGGCAGGTATCACACGTTACGACCTTTTATTCAATAATTACCAGAGAATCTCAGTTTCTGATTGAGGTGACAATAACAGAAAATATATAGTGTCTAGGTCGCGTGTAAAGTAAACTAAGCGGCACGGGTGCTTGTTAGGATAATATGTCCTGCTCATTATCTAGAGTAATAAGTGTATCAAATTCACATAATCATGTCTAATTAGTATCAGTAATTATCTTGTTGGGCCCAGGAATATTAATCTTCGGGTCCCAGAGGGGAGGGAGCAGAATCGCAGCAAGAAAGGGAGAGAGAGCGAGGGAACCATGCTGAGGAGCAGCGACTAAATTAGCATGCTGAAATCAGAGCAGAGGAGGAGGGAGAAGGAGGAGGAGGAGGGGGAGGAGGAGGGAGAGGAGGAGGAAGAGAGAGCTGAGGCGCAGGGTTACTGAAAGAAAATGTGAAACTTTTTTTTTTTAATGATACATTAAATCAGCTGATATCTTTCAGGGGGGGAGAGAAGCTTTTTGGATGCTTTTATCATTACTGGATTACGATTCATAAAAAGCACATCAGTGCCGTTGTTTACTGAGAAAAAATAATCGTTTATACAGATAAATGTTTAATCGCGGCATCCATTTAATTCTATTTCCTGCCACTAAAAGATTCCCCCTTATTTTCAAAAGCGTGACGTTTGACTCTTAAGACAGGTAAAAAGAAAAAAAAAAAAAAAAAAAAATGTTAGATAACTACTAAGGCAAGTTACAGTGATATTTAAAATTCAACAATCACGTCTAATTGTCAAATTGGATGCTAATGATTAATGAATTATACATGGCTGTATCCATTAGTCCCCAGAGACCACTCCTGCATAAAGGGGAGGATAATGTAATTACAGTGGAGAAATAATCAGCTTGTGGCATTAAGAGAGCCCCGGCAGCTCCAGCCGGGCCCGGCTCCGGTGAGCCCCCCCCCGCGGGGCCCCGGTGGACTCTCAGGGAGGTCGGACCCGGCGCCGGCACTCTGACGGCCACACGGCCCACTTTTTATATTTCAAAGTCCTCCGGCGTTACTGCATCTCAATGCAACGCATGTTTAGAGGGATAATAGTACTAAATCATACCAACAGAACCTCTTTGGGCCGTTAAGGCGCCGGTTCTGCTTCACGGAGGCCTCTGCAAAGCAGAAACGTCTTTCTGGAGATTTACGGAAATATTAGTTGATGAAATTCATAAAAATGCGACTCGAGACATGAGGTGGGAAATTACAGAGGGAAAGTTAAGTATATTTACACAATTAACGTGCGGAAGTATAATTATAAGGGTACTGTACTTGAGTTTTTCTATCTTACTTAAACTTATACTCTATTCTAATTGAGATACTTGCACTTTAGCTTTATTTAAGTACTTTGTAAATTAATATTTAGCATATGACAATAGGAGTTCCTTTCATTTATTATTTTAATAGCATCTGATTTGATGGCTTAAACTACCCAACAACATAAAGTAAAACACCTCCATGCATTAATAATACTAATCTCATATTTAATAATATAACATTGACAGCCGCCGTTCTGCGGCATAATAAATACTTTTGATGACTTTCTTTACTGAGGTCACATTTTGATACTTTCAATACATTTTTATAATTTTTGCATCTAAATATTCTAAATTAAAAACAACAGCAAAGAGGAAAGTCTCCAAAATAAAAATCCATTCCTTTCACCGTGACCTTCTGCTCATCTCTTCATATAAAAACAAGACTAAAAGACAAAGCATCAGCTATGAATACGTCTTGCCGGCTGTATCTGTACACCGGGGCCGCCGTGTTAAGTAGAGGCGATGGATTAGCAGGGGAGCGGCGCCGCCTCCTCGCCTCTCGCTCCTCTTTAGGCCGCCGGGCCGTCAGTGGGCTGATGAGCCGTGACGGGGCCTGACCCCTCCGTGGAGTTGTTGCCATTATGTACAAGTAGTGGGATAATGAAGCATTCATGCTAATGTGGGCCGGGCGGCACATCATCTGCAGGCTGTGTGTAATCCACCAGCGCCATCATCCTGACCCACGCTCAGAGCCCCCACCCACACACACACACACACACACACTAACACACTCACTCCCTCCCTGCTGCTGCCAGCCCCCCCCCCCCCCAACAAGTCACTCATATCTGAGCATCGTCTTTCTACAAAAAACGCATGCCTTCAAATAACGTCGGGGTTCGACCTTGACCCCTCGTGTACGCCGATAACACGCCATTTACTCCAAATCTGAAATGTAATTTTTTTTTCGTCATTTCGGCCTCTTGATATGGTTTACGACCGCCGGAGGACGCTTGTAGACGTTTACGACACCGTTACTACGCAGCTTAGTTTAGAAGAGTGTCTATTTGAACCCAGGTGAGAATAGACACACAGCGGCTACTCGGAATATTTGAATAAGACACATATTTAGATTTAGTAGTCGTCTTTATAGTAATTGCAGTACGAGTCGGGCGTGTGTTGAAGTGGATGATTTGGTCAAACTCAGGACGTTTACCCAGGAGACAAATGAAGGGTTGAGTCCTGTGACATCAGTTTAGTTTAAGCAAGGTTAGGTTGAGAATAAAACCGTTTTTTATATATATATAAATAAATAAATATAAATATATATATATACATAAAAAAAAAATATATATAATATATAAAATATAAATATATATATATATAAAATATAAATATATATATAATATATATACATATATATATATATATTTATATATAAAATATAAAATATATATATATATATATATATATATATATATATATATATATATATATATATATATATATTTGACGTGCAGATAGCACTGTTGTCCAGGGACACCTGGGTGCTAATAGCATCTAGCCTTAAAGTTAACCAGACAATACATCTTTACATCTTCCTCTATTGTTCCTACAAGAGACCCGGTCGCACCGGTGTTGTCAAGAGATCGTCTTCCGTGGACACTGGCCGGGCCTGCTGGGTCAGGGACGACGCGGCTACTGGTTCTACTGGTTCTACTGGTTCTACAAGGCTTAGAGATCAGAGAGCTGGATGAGCTCACCGCTTCCCTGAAGCCTCCACCTTCCTCCACACGCATCTCTCGTCCCCCACTGGATTGATTCAAAGTGACTGGGCCCATTAATACTCTGATGCAGTGTACCTGTCGCCGGTGACACGGCGGCATGCGTGTTAACCGGGAGGATCATATTTAAAATGGTTCCGCTCCGCACCCAGCGAAGGAATTAAACCCCGGCCCGCTCGGCAAACTCGCGGGCGCATGCGTTCTCTCATTTACTCTCTGTCTTCTCAGCCTCTCCTCTTCATCTTCCCATCTCCCCCCCCCCGCATCCACTCCGCCCCCTCCTTCGCTACCGTCGCTATCCCTCTTCTCCCAGTGATTATAAAGGTCTTTAGATCTAAGGAATGAATGAATTACCAACGGCACAGACAAGGCTTGTGATTTGGGGCGCCGTGAATGAAAAATTACCCCTTTGTTCCCTTCATCAATTGCACGTCTAATGAAATCAAAATCCCGATCGCATAATCAGAAGATGGCCCTCCACCCAGAGAGAGAGACCTGATGTGATTTGTAACCTTTCTTTTCCTAAGTGCAGATTAAGGCAAATCTCCCACACATTGTTCCCCCGATTCGGACGGCAACTGACAATCTGGGGAATGTGTCATTGAGATCGAGGAAACGAAACAACAAAGGAAACAACCCCCCCCCCCCAACCCCCCCAACCCCCCTCCCTAAAACCCGGCTCATCCGGCCTGTTTTCTCCAAGAACCTTCGTGTGTCCCCTCAACTCAAGGTGAACACATCCAGCGTCCTCTCCTCTCTCTAAACTCCGACATCTTCCTGCTTCTGACTGATGAAAACCTGCGGCCGGGTATAACCGGGAACCTGCCCCGGTCCCCCCCCCCCCCCGCTCTGAGCCAGTTAGCTTTAGCCTGAGCGATGGGAACACCGTTTCACAGCCGACGGAGGACCCCGCCTCCCTCCGGCGATCACTTTGCTAATTAGTATTAATTACTCTTAATCCTAACCCCGAAATCCAATCACGGGCTTCCCCCTCCGTAAGCCTGCCAGAGTCGCTCTCCGCAGCCTCCGGTGGCGCCGCTCGCTGGGAGGGGAGCTCTATTTTTAAACTTGGAAAAGATGGAGGAACCCCGGCACGATGAGCAGGACCCAACTGGCTGTGGCCCTCTACTGTCATAGGGCAGTTGTTCTCAAATTGGGCTACGTGAACCTCTGGGGGTCCGTGAACACACTGCAGGGGGTACGTGAGACTTTTAAAAAAAGTATTACAAAGTATTATCCATTAAAAGATCCTTTTAAAATAGTTATTTAATGAATATTCCATGGAATATAAATGTAAGTTCATACACTAAAATATATCTATATATATACAAACATATATATACATATATACTTATATATACATATATTTATATACATATATATTTATATATATATACATATATTTATATATATACATATATTTATATATACATATATTCATATATATACACATATATTTATAGATATATATATACACATATATATAAATATATACTGTATATATACAAACACATATATTAATATATATATGTACACATACTGTATATATATATATATATACACACACACACACATACTTATATATACACTGACATGGTGGCATAACATCCCCCCCCCCACCCCACCCCCAAATAAACCTCTCCATGATTTCATTATATTTGCTTGAACACAGGCATTATGTTTAAACACAATTTTCAATTCCCAGTTTAATAATTCTTTGGGAATTAATAGATTTCTCATCGGCGTTCATTAAGTAATCATTGTGCACACTATGAGGCAGTTAATTTGCACGAATGAAACGTACAGAAAGTGGATAATTAACCTGTTGGGACTCATTTTTATGATTGATCACAAACTGAGCCCGTAGAAAACAAGTACAGTAATAAAAGAGTCGTTTGATAAACCATTACACATCATACCGGTGATTTGTTTTCCCGTTTGCGAGGCACGCGACGTTTCCCTCTACCTACCACGTCAATCCTTTCTCATCTACCAAAATAAGTTCACATCATCGTGTAGAACTCATCCCGTACCACAAAAAGAGAAGTAAGCGCTACACGGAGAACTCCTGAACTGGAGATGCTACGATTTTAAAAGATGAACAATTAGTCCCAAATTGAAAACTTAAGCCCTTTAAAAATATACAATCCAAGATATGTTCCCACCCCTGATGAGCGCAACACGTTTGGCTCTGCGGTTCCAATCGGGCTCACAAAAAGGTCTTTTGTTTGGCGCTTTTGACGACGCTGATTACGAGCCTGGAGTCGTGTGTAAAAAATGCTAATTTGTACACAAACTGTTGTTTTCACGAGTCTTTGGTTTTCACGAGGCTGATGAAGCACCGAGAACAAACACACGTGTCCCCTTTCAGACTTTGAAGATCCTTAATCATGTAGGTCACGTGACGTCACACGTGTTGAGATGGACTTTCAAAATAAAAGAGGTTGAAGCTGTCAACAGTTTATGACTTATTGGGAACAATGTGTGACATACGTAACACCTCATAGACCTGATTGTATATTCATAAATTAATGAAAGTACAATAGAGAATAGATCACTCCCTAGTTATACATTGTTTTCTTTTAGTTTTTTGTTTAATTCTGTCTCTTTTTGTTGTTGTTTATTGAATGTTTTACACTTCTTTCTCTTGAATAATATGAATATAACTAAAATATAATCAAAAAATCTGCACATATTATGTCAAATGTCTGAAAAACATTTGTAGATATCTAATTGATGAATACTAAAAAGAAGATATCCAAGGAAGGAATATCTGATTGGCTACAGATCAGTCCATGTTGAAAAAAACAAAACAAATTTACAGATTGAGTCTCATAAATCCGTGTGTAGCGATCCACAAATAAATACAGTGCGATACACAAATAAATACATATGAATCCACAAACAAATAGCAAAGAAATGCATAAATCTATTTGTGATTTTTTTTCTTCATTTATACGTTATTTTTTTGCGTGTGCAAGTATTTGTGAATCGCTCTGCGTGCATTTTTAAATGTCATAAATTAGCGAATCGCTCTGCGTGCATTTTTAAATGTCATAAATTAGTGAATCGCTCTGCGTGCATTTTTAAATGTTATATATTTGTGAATCGCTCTGCGTGCATTTTTAAACGTTATAAATTTGTGAATCGCTCTGCGCGCTCTGTGAATCTCCGTGTTCCCATGTGTGCGTCTCTGTCTGCATTTTAAATTCTTGACCCCGTCTAACTGACCGTCTGGCCGCTCGCCGCGCTCGGAGGACGGTACCTGTGTTCCCGACGCCCAGCTGCAGGGTGCTGCGGTCCTTGGTCAGCCCGTTGGTCTTGGGGCTCGCCGTGGGGGCGACGGTGGACACGGCCCTGGGGGGTCGCTTCCCGGGAACCTTGACCGTGGTCCTCAGCAGGTCGATCTCCTTCCCGTGCACGTTCTGCATGTAGTCCTGCAGAGAGACACAACACGCTGTCAAATGGCCTCTTCGCTAGCACCAATATTTCCTCTCCATGCGTGTCCCTCAACTCGGGGGACTGATTACACACAGCGGACCAACGAGAATCCGGGAATTACGGAAAAGGAAAACAAATTAAAAGACTGTTCAATTTCCATCCCCATTAGTCACAACCCATCTTAGACCCTCCGCTAAAAAGGTGCGCGATGGCGGGGGGAAATGATCGTAACGCCGTTACACATCACCTGTCCCCACGCCGGCTCTCCCAACAGCGGTTTTTTTCTTTTTTGGCTTAATGATCGTCTCATTCGCTTTCAATTTGGGGCATTTGATTCGGTTTAAAAGCGACTGCAGCCCAAAACGCGGGGGAAAGCCGAGGCGAAAATCATCGGGCTCAGCAGAAAAAAAAGACCCAGATAGGGGCGAGTTCGGCCTTCGCCGTCCCCCCGCCGAGCTCCTCTGCTTTATTACCGTGTCATAAAGCACTCATTTCTTTCCCGAGCCTCCTCGCTAATTACCCAGTGAGCGCTCTCATTTCATTTTATTGCTGGAATTAACAGCCAGATCGAAGCGTGCAAAGCTATTAAGATGTGTGATTAAGCCACATTCAATTAGTTTCTACAAACAATTTAATTGATGTAGCAGATAGAATTAACAGAAGGTGATTGTGTGGATGGCTTGGCTGACTGCGAAATTAAAGGTTCCCCTCTTCCACTCTCAGTCTGCCTCCCTCCCTCCCTCCTTTTCTGGCTCCCTCAATCTCCCCCCCCCCCCCCCCCACACTTCCACCTCCCTTTTTTTTCCTCCCTCACTCCTTCTCCGCTCCGCCGCTCAAAATGAGCTGGAGCCGTTACCGCGGTAATGTAACTGTCTCCCCTATCTCACCTCCTCTCCGTAAGTCAACAGATTCATACATCCATAGGTTGCCCCGGCGACCCCGTAACAGCCGTAATGATCGAGCGATCGCCCACTCGGTCGATTACGTACGTCGCTCGGCTAATAACCGCCTGTAAATTAAACCGCTAACACACTGTCAGGAGCGGCGAGGCGAACGCTTCCCGTCTAACCGGCGTGGGGCAAGCGTTCAAAAAAGTTTGGGGGGGCCGTCTGATTGGACGACGAGATCTTTCGATATCTGAATATCGTGAACGCCGGGGCCGGAGTAGATCAGAGGAAGGGGGGCGGGCCGTTTGCTGGGCGCCATCGGGCCTCCTGAGCCGTCGGCCGGCGAGTGTTTAAGAGGTATTAGCGGCCCGGCGGGATTCTGACAAAGACGGATGTGGGAGGCTGGTCAGGCTCGGCTGCCACGCGGCGAGGACCATTATAAATACAAGCCAGCGTGGCGTCCGGGCCGCCTCTCCATTAGACGGCGCCAGTGATGGACGCCACATGGAGGTGTGTGTGTGTGTGTGTGTGACCACTAAGGAAGTCCCCGTTTCTTAACACTACACTTAAATTCACACGGTTAGCCGATATCGCCCCGTACTGTAACGCCTCCGTGGAAAAAAAATAAAGAATCCCCATCCTCTACACGCCGGCGCTAAAACGTTATCCCATCAAGAGAATCAGCGGCCGGGAAACGTCGCACATTAAAAAGCTCCAGCGGCACCCTCGAGTACAAACAGCGGAGCAACAAACACATAAAGACGATTGGAAAGAAGAAGGAAAAAAAAGGGACTGGGGAGGAAGAGGAAGAGGAAGAAGAAGAAGACTCACGTGTAAACTGGGGTGGTAAGTGAGGACGCCGTTATCACACAGCGTGACGTATTTCTTTTTCCACTCCTTGTTGAGGGATTTGCCACTTCGCTTCAGGAGGATTCCCTGGAAGAGACGAGGCACCACGGTGAGCGGCACGAGGATGAAACGAGCCATCGTGGATGGTAAATACCACCAAAAAGAAATAACGCCGTTATTACAGTTATTACACTGTTATTACACTATTATTACACTGTTATTACACATTCATTACAGCGGTTACATTTCCTCTATGTCACAAAGCAAACAAGACATCCACGATGATGAAACGGTGTGGAAGTGATGAAACATTTGAAAAATATGTCATTAAATCCCTTTTAAACTTTCATTATATGGTTTAATTTAGTGGCTGACAGGTTGAATGACATGTTAGTTTTTCTATTGTGATCTTTTGAACCCCCCAAAAGTTGGCCAAGTTCCTTTCAGAGGGAGAGACAATCCAATTTGCCAGACCTCCTCCCTGCATTCATACACATTACATGCTGAACTCTGGAAGACCTCTCAATCCGGGGGATTAGGGAGTGTGATCTCCCCTCTTCAAAGGGCCCCTCAGCTCTTATTCTATTCTACTTTATCTTCTGGGGCCCTTTTAAGCCATCAGATGGTTTCCTTATCTGCTGAGTAAATCCACTGGTAAACAATGCAGTTCCTCTGCTGGAGGTGGCCGAACACTGCTGAGTGCAAGGGCCAGGAGGCTCTCCGGGGTTAAATAGTGAGGAGGGGCACGCTTAATTAGGGGATTAGGCCGGGGCCATGTTTGTGCTTTTACAGCCAGGACCTCTGTGTGTGTGTGTGTGTGTGTGTGAGAGAGCTAAACTGGGGAGGGGGTAGTATTTTGCTAGCCAGGCCCATCCTGCAGGCTTTAATCCTGATTAACACATCAGGAAGGGTTGACCCTCGTGACCTGGGCACCAGGCTGTTTGCCGACAATCATCCTAATCCGAACCCCGATTCATCTATGGGGGGGGGGGGGGGGGCTCTCTGTTGAGCCGCATGTTGGGAGAGTTTGGGCTTCTTAATACCGTATGAATATACCTGCCTGTTTATGGTTTCTCACTTTGGAGCTGGACTTCAAATGTGCTCTTTAAATCTACTCTAGAGAAGTCTATTTTCTTATGTTATCTTGTCCTAAAAGCTTATTTTAGAATGGGAAAAGGGTATTTTTACTAATTTAAATTAGGACAACTGGAAACAAAGACTAGCAATAATTTGAAAGGGGGGGCGGGGGGTGAGAACTCGCTGTTGGCTCCATGTTGGGAGAGTTTGGGCTTCTTAATACCTTTTATGAATATACCTGCCTGTTTAAGGCTTTTCACTGGAGCTGAACATCAAATGTGGCTCAAATATGTTCGTTAAATCTACTGAATCAAACTTGCTCTATAGAAGTATATTTTCTGTTATCTTCCCCTAAAAGCTTATTTTAAAATGGGAAAACTGCGTGAAAGACTGGCTATAGTTCATAAGTTGCTTAAACTTTAATAAATTCTTCTGAGCAATTTGTAAAACAACTTAATAAATAAAAAAATTAAAGATCGATCATAAAAAAAAAAAATTTAAGGAAAGAAACATTTGTTTCATCTATTATTTTTTAATTATTGTTTTAAGTGGGTATTCGCGCATTTAAATGACATAAATATGCCTTTACATATCAGAAAGCTTTGGTTCTGGTGGATTCTTCATGAAGAAACGTGTCTTCCGATCGATAACTTGCTGACTGCCCTCTTCTCAATTTAGTCAATAAAAGAACTGTAAACACATTTTTAAATGACTCTATAATCATACAAAGTAAATGATCCAGTCACAGGGCCTCTGGCGACTTTATAATGCATGTTTTACAACCAAATGTGTTGCTCATCTCACGGCCGTACTGAAGCAGACACAAATCCATACGTGCAATCAGCGCGCAGCTTCACATATTTATCAGAGCCGGCCAGCAGATCAATAAACGCTAAGACAATAATGTGAAAATCTTTACAACGGGCCGACTCCTTTTTCGTGTCAATGTATTTGAAAATTTTTGAGTAACGAGAACCGTGTGTGGTGATTCATCAGGACTCTTCAATCGTCCGCCGCGTTGGAATTGAACCGTCTGCTCTTGAAGCGCTCGTCTGCTGTCCAGTGGTGTCATGTGTGTGGAGCGCTGTGCTTCCCATCAACACTCACACACACACACACACACACACACACACACACACACACACACACACACACACGCACGCGGGGATGAGTGTGTTCAGCGTGTGCGACACGAGGAAACAGGCCGGTCGTCAGACGTGCCCTCCGCTCACACAGTTGTCATATCTACACACAGGAGATAGTGTCTTTCCCCTCTTTTGTCAGGCGACCAGGAGGAAAGCTGCATCCTGCCACTGCGGCTGACTGATAGGCCGGCCCCTTTGTGAGGGGGGATGTGTTGGGTTGTGTGTGTGTGTGGGGGGTCGGTGATGGGGCAAGAATGCACTCACGGCTGAGGCTCCTCAGCAGTGAGTGCATTGTTATCCTCACTCACTATTTTTTTTTTATAGATAGGAGAGGGTGGGGGGGGTGGAGCAGTAGAAGGGAGGAGGTGGAGGGGTGATTGTGCCTGATGGGGTGAGGGGTGAGGGGGGGCGAGGTAATTAAGCTCACATTGACACTTTGATCTCTTTGATTGTGCATTTGACTGGGCCTGGAGATGAGCTAGTAACCCCACTAGCCCCCTCCCTCCACATCTGTATACCCCCCCCCCCCCCACACACACACACACACACACTCACACACACGCAAACACCTCCTCTCTGAAGAAGAAGAAAAAGAATCCTTTGTAGATAAAGAGGGGGATGGCTCTTGTCAAAAGTTGCCATGATACTCGAGAGAAACTACCCCCCCCCCCTACTGTAATGCAGTGGATAAGAAAGGGGGGGGGGGGTTACAGTAGAGACGGCTCAGCGGGGGGGTTCTTTCTAATGTGTGATAAACAACCTCCCGCTCACCTGTACGCGTGACCTTTGCAAGCTTCTGTCGAGAATTACACTAATCTAGGCAAATTCATAAAATGAGCTTTATGGAGATGTGACATGTTTGCAGAATGGCCTCCATGAAGTTTTTTTATTTTTCAATATTTATTTAAAAGGTATTCGGAGCCCTTTATTCAGGGTGTTGGGCACAAATCGGTCGCATTAATAAGTTTGATTGTGATGTCAAAGAAATGTGCCGCTAATTCATTCATTTTATTTTTTTTAGAACAGCGTGAAATGTTTCTATATTTCGGTGACAGCCGGTGACAGCTGGATTATGTGGCGGTTTCCTCTCAGACGTGTTCTCTGACGGACTCGGGGGGATCGGGGGTGTCCCAAGTGTCATTATTTCCGCCGGACCAAATCCATGAGTAATTTTCGACCAACGGGGAATGAGGATGTCTGGCTCAACAGTTTCTCGAAAAAGGACATCATCTTTATCCGCAGGTAAAGAGGATAATATAATGATACTGGCCCGTTTTTCAAAAGCCCTCATATAATCACAAGTGATTACTAATCAATGTGTCAATTACTTCTCCTGCGGTCGTGGTTGGAGCTTTAGAAAATGGGTCCTCACTCAGATGTGTAATTCAGTATTCAGCACTTCCCAACTGGTCCTTTAAAGCAAAGCTTGAATACATCAAAAGCAAATTAAGAGAATTGTGATAGGAAGAAAGAAAATACCTGCAAAAATTATTGAAGATGGGGAAAAGTTGGAACTATGTTATATATGTATGTTTGAATAGAAACCAGGCGGTGAGTCTGTTATATTTAATGCAACGTAACAGATTATGAAACTACCTAAACAAAAAAATTATGTCTATTGGGTTATCTAATTTTAAGCCATGCTCGAAAATTTAAGGCAAAAATACGATGACAATAAAAAATGTATAACAATAAAAATGTTCCGGGGGCCGAACGTTTATATATTAAAAAGCTGTAACCAAATGTCAGATTATTACCGGAAGAGGATTGAAATCCTGACTGAACGCTGCAGAATAACTGGGTTTATTAATAAAATATT
This sequence comes from Liparis tanakae, assembly GCA_036178185.1. Lineage (NCBI taxonomy): Eukaryota > Metazoa > Chordata > Actinopteri > Perciformes > Liparidae > Liparis > Liparis tanakae. The sequence goes on from CM070098.1 coordinate 18,573,747, forward strand.
AATAAAAAAGCTTTCCCGAGTCACACGCGTTGTGTTCGTTTTAACACGGTCAAAACAAACCTTTATTTTAAGTTATGTTCAAATGAGAAACACCCAAAAATTGTATTTTCATTCTCAATGAAAATCTTTAATAACACAATTTACCAGATCAGAAAATAACTTATTGTGTCTTTTTATTATTATTTGGGAGGCGTGTGATTTACACTAATTTCGCTTATAATCTCTTTATCCTCTTTCTCTCCCCACGACACTACCGGCATTGAGGCAGTTTGATAAATTGTACTCTGTCGCCATCTAGTGGCCACGACGACACATGACACACATCACACCGCGGGAAGCTTATCCACTGTCAATCTTTTCAAACACACAGCACATCAACAATGAGCAGGAAACGACACCAAAGGGGGGGGGCACTTACCGAGCTATCTACGAGAAAGGTAGGGGAGGAGTGAGGAAGAGTGAGGAAGAGTGAGGAAGAGGGCTTACCTGTTTGATAGGTATGGCCCGCCCACTGCCTATGCTGTCTGTTTTACTGTCAACGCTCTTTGCTTGTTCACTGGCTTTCCGTGACTGCAAGAAAACAAGAAAGTCAGTCAGCAAGTGAAGCGGCAAACTGGCGGCGAAGCAGAGGGTGGGAGATGCGGTGCGTGTGTGTGTGTGAGAGGGAGGGGGGGATGTTGGTGTGTGTTTGAGGGAAGTAGAGAGAGAGAGAGAAAGAGAGAGAGAGACTGTGGGTGAGTGGATTTGTGTTTTGAGCATTTGTGGAGAAATTCGTCGACATTGCAAAATAAAAGTCTCAAAAAGAAGCTCGAAAAAAAAATCAAAATCAACAGACAAGCAGACCAGCGGAACAAACAGCAGGAACACCGACGTGCAAGTTGAAAATAAATAAAATCAAAAAGACCAAAAAAAAAATAAACAAGACCACGATAGACACATCTCAACACAGAGGAGACCAAGGACGACCACACATCGAGTCATGACTCAGCCCTGAAACCCCTTTTTTTGAGGGGGGGGAGGGAGGAAGAGGATCCTCTTCCCTGTGTGAGACCCAGAGGGGTCCTTAGTGGACCTGCGAGACCAGCTGCTGCCAGAGCAGCTGGTCAGGGCCTCGGAGCATGAGACGTGCGTTACAGTATTATAACAACAGGTTAAAAAATGGGAGAGAAGTGGGAGGAAAAAAACGGTTATTTCACAGGAGATGTTAAGTTTAAAGTAGTTTCCTCCGAACCTGCAAAACCTGCTGGGTGAGGAAGTCATTTATGCAAAAAATATCAAACAATTTAAAAATGTTAAAAGTTAGAAACACATGAACAGTTCAGAGTTGCAGGTCGTGCCTGTTTGGGGGAAGAAACAAATACCGTGGTGAGACAGTTAATATGACTTTACATGGAAATAAAATCATTTAAAAAAAAATCCCACCCCAAAAACAAAGATGTGACACAGGTAGGGACAGACATGAGTGTGTATGGTCTCACTCAGAACATGAGAAATGTCCAGTCACCAATGAGAAGAGGTAGAGTCTGAGTTCAAGTAAACCAACTCTGGTGTTTATATTTTTTTCCAACATTTTATTTTTTTTGAATGATGACTTGTTTAGCTTCTATACAGACACCATACAAAGCAAGTCACAAATTCACTTCAAAATATTCAACAGATTGAGCCAAACATTGCAGTTCCCACAAAATATAGGATGAACAATAAAAGGCATTATTTCATATACTCCTTATATGTATGTACTTTTTATAGAGTACCATCGTAAATAAAATACAATACAAGATATACAGCAGTCTATATTTTCGTCAATCCGTTCATGATAGAAAAAAGCGATTATGCAAGAGTTCATAATCTTTGTACCAGACCTAAACTCAGGAAAATTGAAAAATAAATAAATGAATAAAAGACAATTTGAATGTGCAAAAAATAAATAACTTTAAATAAATAAATCAAAACGGGAAAACAAATGTTAAGTTTAACTACATTCATACAAGTCGGTGCAACCCAGTGTCATCCAATAAGATCACTCTCTGTAATACCTCAACACCCTACTCTGGTTTTTATGAAGGCCTTCATAAAATAACCCCAAATGACTAAAACACCTCCATGATTATACATTTATACCACAGTTTTTTTTTTTTCAATTCCATTCAATACTCCCTGGAAATTAAGAAGGAATCGAATAAAAAATAAATAAAAAAACGAACCAAAACGAACGTCGTAAAATCTAAAAAGGAAGAAGAAGAAGAAGAAAAAAAAGGAGAAAAAAAAGAAGAAACTTGGCACCTCTAGTCCTCGAGTCCTCATTTATGGCAAAAGGCAGTGTGATGTCATGTGAGGAAAGGTTGTGTCCTTTGGGCTTTGGGGGAGGGGGGGGGGGGGGGAGGGGCTGGATAACAGTTCCAAGAGTGACTTGACTGTACAGCGTGTATTGTGCATGGGATGTCTGAATGGGAGTTTGAGGGGAGGGTGGGGGGCGGAGGGGGGTGTGTGGGGAGGAGGGGGAATTGGAGGGGGGGGCGGGGGGGCATTTCCAGAAGAGTCTCTAGAGTCGGTCTCACTTCGTGATACTCGACAGTCTCCTTCGAGTGCGCCCAAACGGACTTTAGGCTGCGTTGGACGCTAAGTCCTACGGAGTCCGTCTAGTGCAAGTTCTACGTGCATTGCCCTAAACGCCATAAAGCACCGAGGGCAACGCAGCGGCCGGCTGTCGGTCCTCAGTAAATTATCTTCTCTCTATCCTGAACTGGCAAAGAAGGGGGACTCTTTTTTTGTTGTTGTTGTCGTTTGTTTTTTTAAACCATCATGCTCTTCTAATACGGAAGGAGTCGGAAAGCCCTTTATGCTGAAGAAAGGTTGGAAACAGAAGCACAATATCTGCAAATATTGAAAAACAGTGTTGTGTGTGTTGTTGTTGTTGTTGTTTTCTTTTTTTTGTTCTTTTGTTTGTTTTGGTTAGTGTTTTGTTTCATACGTGGAGATATCTGGTAAAAAGGTCAAGGGACTTAAAAACACGGGATGGGTCACATCAAATGTCGGACAGGAATACGTGGGGTAAATGAAGATGAGTGAACGAGTGGGATAGAATTAAGTATAAAAAAATGCCGTAGTATTCATCTAAATTCGTTAAACCGTGTGCTTTAACACGAAAAGGGACAGACAGCCTGAAGACGTCAGGAGAACTACGGACAGATTACCAAAAAAACGATTGTTTCGACTTATTGACCATGGAAGCACTAGGAAAAAAATAATGTGTACTGTGCTGACACCTAGTGGCCGAGGACAGGCATGGCAGAGACCGGCACGAAATGATGGCGGCGGGTGAAATTGATGGCGAGGGCGGCGAAGAGACGGAGGAATGAGATGCTCTGTAGTAAAGCTTTGAGTTCCCTTTATGTACTCCAAAGAAAAACTGTGATAGAAAAAGATTCAGCTACTTTAAGTTTGTTTTTCTTCTTCTTGAAATAATCCACGTCGGATGTTTTGGTGTCGCATTAAATTTGGGCCAAAAGAAATCTATATTTAGTCTTCCCTCTCTAACTTTAACTGCACACAGCAAAGAATCTTTTCCAAGAGTCCCGATGGCACAAATGTGACAATTATTCCTTTGATGTCCGATTCGTGAAGATGTATAAATGTTCTCTGCGTTATTAGAACAAAAACATTGGATGTGATGACTAAAGTGAGTCTGATAGTGATCCGTCAAAGCTCGTCTACTCATGAGATTAAGGCATATTTTCATTCGTGGAATACTTTCTCTAGAAACTCCCGACATTAACATAAAGAACCGACTTACAGGCGCGTGGCTGTGGAACATGAATGGCGGCCTGCCGTCTATCGGTGAGCAGTGGGACGGTTTTAGAGAACTCTTGTCTCACGGACATTTATTTATATATATATATATATATAATTTTTTTTTTAACGGACAAAAAGCGAGGAAAGGGACGTCCTCGATATTGTGGTATTTTCTCTTTCTGGCGTTTCTTGTATTGGCAAAAAAAAAAAAAAAAGGGTTGGCACTGCAAGTCTTCCTCTCAAGTGTCACTGAAGAAATGTCGACTTCGCCCCCGTTAACTCTCCTCCTCCTCCTCCTCTTCCTCTGCTCTCCTCCCTCCCCTCTTCCCACCCCCCTCCCCCCCCCCCCCCGGGCTCGCTGCTCCTCAGAAGGTCATGAGCTGAAACTCCCGCTCGGCCTGCCACTCCGGCACCCACACCGGGTAGGTGGCGTGCTTCGGTATCTCCATGACGCGGACGGGGAGAGGGTCATTTCTCTGGTGGACATGGTTAGTCACTACCTAGCGGGGGGGAAGGGAGACAACAAGGGGAGCTAGCATACAGCCTGTACTGCTCGGAGGCCACAAAAAAAAAAAAAAAGCCTGCGGCTCCCACAGCAGCTGGGGTAACAGGGTTTGAAGGCAGTAGGAGGAAATAGAGGGGAGGAGGGGGGGAGGGATGGGTGGGGAGGGTCTAGTTAGAAGAAGATGAAGTGGGAGGGAGGAGGGAGGAGACAGAAGAAAGTGCTGAGGGACAGGAAGGACAGGTGAAGGAGAAGGGCTGATTCAAAAAGGTGGGGAAGGGAGGATGTGTGGGGGAGGGGAGGGGGGGGGGAGAGGAGTCATCTCTCACGTAGCCCGATCTCTGTCTCATACAAACTCTCAAAACTTCTAGAGGAAAGAAAAGAAGAAATACAACTTTGGAAAAGCTGACTCAGGCGTTTATTTTGGAGGCTCTCTGTTTCTGGGACAACAAATAAATAAATAGATAAATAGGCCTCCCCGAGCTTGAAAGAGGCGGACTACGTGAGATTAGGAAAGGCTTAGCAGCGAAGAAGAAGAAGAAGAAGGCTGGTGTAGGAGGGAAGAGAGAGAGGAGGGAAGGTGGGAGGAAGAGGAAGAGGAGGAGGAGGAGGCAGGCTGGGTAGAAGAAGAGGGCAGAGGCTACAAGTATAAAGACAAGCTTAGGAAAGCTCAGGAAATTAGAGTGGTTAGTGCACACATAGGCTATCGGTTAGAGCAGAGGGCGAAGATACGACAGGACACGGGGGTAAAGAGAGCAGGCAGACAGGGGCGGGATACTAGGGGGGGGGGGTAGGATTTGAGGCCCCTACTAGAAGTAAGCGAGTTGTCTAGAGGGGGGGCGGTGGGGGCGGGGGGTTTGTGTTCTATCTGGAGCCGGGCGCGGGCGGGCGCTGGGCATGCGCTGAGCGCGCGCTACGAGGATCGGGCGCGGGCGCGTTTGTCGCTGCCGTTTCTTCCCCCAAAAAGGGAAGTCACTGCAAAGAAAGGATCTAGTAAAAAATAAGAGGGGGGGGGGGGAGGGGGATGGGGAGGGGGGGAGGGGCAAAGATTTTAGACCGTAGTTTATCTGTGGCTGAGATGAGAAACGTAATCCGTGTGCAGCGCTCTACCACATCCAATTAGAAAAAGGAAAAGGAAAAAAAGGACCGTTTTTTATTTCTCTTTTTTTTGCTTATCTTTGTTATTTACTTGGAAAGAAGGGTTTATTCTTTTGGAGCATTTCGGTGAGGGGGAGGGGGATTCAAATGTAATTTATTTTTCCCTCTCCTTTGCCCCTCTGTGTGGAACAAGACGCTTTCTTTCTTTCTTTCTTTCTTTCTTTCTTTCTTTCTCTTTGCCTGCATAGGAGGCAGGAGAGGTGGCCTCGCGATGCGCTTTCCGAGCGGCCTGCCGCCCTCTGGTGGACAAAGTGTGCGCTGCAGCGGCGCCTCCTCTAGTAGTGTGAGTGGGTGTTGCTTTGCATCAGCTGTCGCATACTTACTGTGAAAATGTTGGAGCGGCGCTTCGACTGCTTGCGGACGGGCGTGGGCGTGTTGGAGGAGGCGATGGTCTCGATGCGCATCTCCCGCTGACTTATGCTGGGGGTGGAGGGAACAGAGGAGGAGTAGTCGCTGAACGCACCCCCGCCATTGGCCGCCTGGGGAGCGAGAGAGATTAAGAGGAGCCGGCGGAATCAGGGAGGGAGGGAGGGAGAGGTGGAAAGATGGAGAGATTGAAAGTGTTTACATTGAGAGGGACATTTAATTGTGTTTCCCACGCTGAAAACAAAACAAAAAAAGGAGAATATTTCCTCGAATAACAGCGCCTCAGTAATTGAAGTGCGCGTTGGAGGGTTTGGATCTCACCTGGTTAAGGTGGACGGAGGGGATGGAGGCGGCGGGCACCGACGAGTGGCTGGGAGAGTTGGGGAGGGATTTGCATGGACCGATGGAGAGCTGCTGCTTTTTCCTCATGGCCACCACCTTCTGGGCAACTGGAGGAGGAGGAGGAGGAGGAGGAGGAGGAGGAGGAGGAGGAGGAGGAGAGGCAAAGACACAGCGATGCTCATTAACCCCTTCCTTCCTCACGCCGCCAACAAACCTCCTCAAACGTAATAATTTTTCATTCAAAAAACAATTAAAGGCGCACCTAAGAACATTCACCACTTGACGTATTCTATCGCTTTTTAGTCATCTGATTTTTCTTTTTCTTTGTATGAATTAAGTTGAATTGCATAACATAAAATATATCTGATCCTTCGACTGTACTGTTTTTTAGTTTGTTGTACTATTTTTAACGGTTTGTTTCACGATATGTTTTGTATGTTTTTGTATGTATTGTATTTTGTCCTTTCTGTGGACCCCAGGAAGATTAGCGGTCGCTAAGGCGTCAGCTAACGGGGATCCAATAAATAAAATTAAATTAAATTAAAAACCACACGCGCGCCTCTGGAAGTTGCGGGACGTGATTTAGAATAGAATAGAATAGAAATATACTTTATTAATCCCCAAGGGGAAATTTGTTGACACAGTAGCACCAATAAACTAAACACAATAAAATATAAATATAAGAAAGAAAGAAAGTGCATAAAGTATACAAAGTGGAATATAAAATACAAAATAAAATAAAATATATATGTATATATATACACAACATATATGTAAATACAACAATGTAAAATTAAATTATATATGTATATATATATATATATATATATATATATATATATATATATATATATATATATATAGACAGTGTGCAAAATGCAAAGTGCGTGTATGTGTGTAGTGTAAATGAAATGTGTGCAGATCAATTTAATAATGAGTATATGTTAGTCGTGGATCAGACATAAACTGCTCAAATAGAAATATTTTATTAAAAGTTCAGTACCGTCTCGGTTTCCAAAAGATTTGGATCATGATTTTTGTTCGTCATGACAACATCATTTGGTGAATGTGCAGCCAAAGATCCCAATAAAGTGCAATAGTCCCAACAATAAACACATATTTGACATGTCGTCTCCATGCATATGGAATAGAAGACAGCACGTCTTATTTAAAAAGGCCAATCTTCTCACCTGGGATCACTTTAAGATATTAAGTTATATTCCCCCCCAAAAAACACACTTCCTTTCCTAATTTGAGGGAATAGTTTTGCAGATAGATAGATTCAGTCGGGCGTTGTTATAATTGCAAAGGTTAAGAAGTGACAGATACATGAACTGGCCCTTTAATATTTGGTGGAACATTCAGGTGTTCCCCTACAGGTTTACTCATATACAGTGTCATAACGTCATACTTAGTCTGCATAAAAACAGCTTTTCACTTGCATTATGAGAGTCTTCAGATATTTTGGTTTAAAGTAGACTAAAGACTTTGAAATGTCCTTTAATAAAGTCTGTATACAACGACCCGCACCTCATTATCGATGCATCGATCACACGCCTTTGGTTACTTTGACTTTAGGCATCAGCCGGCGGTTAATAAACACGCCGTGTTCCCCGTGTGACTCGGTGGGAACATCTTTAATATTCACAGCAATGATGAATATCATCCGATGGCGTGTTTGTCATGCGGCGCCGAGGTCGGAGCGTCCCGACCTCGGCGTATTGATCAAATAAAGTTCGGCAAATTAAGCGAATTCAAGCAACATGCTGAAAAAGAGTCTCAGCACATCGACTGGGATGCAACTTTCTTTCTTTTCTTTTTTTTTTTAAAGTCGACTCTATTTCTAATAACATGCAATCATCCAAAAGAATATTTAGTTTTGGGCGTCGTTCCCTGAGCTCTCCGGAGCGATCTCGGAAAAATTAAGACGAACGTCAGCATCATCCGCACTGCCTGGGGGCGGAGCCAGAAGATGTGAGGATGTTCGTGGCGGCCGCGACGTGAATTAGCGACGAGGGAGCGAGAGATGATTTGGAGCCGGGTCGACTGTGGGTCGGCGGGGACAGAAGGAGCGCCGTCTCCCCGACAGCCGGCGCTCCTTCGTTCCAGCTGACGATTAAAAATCTGTCGTCGAGGAAGCAGCTCGCGGCGGCGAGGGGAGGACGACGCATCGCAACGCAATAAAAGAGAACCTTGTGTTCCATATTCTGACGTTTTGTGGAGGGATGACAGGCTCTCAGGGGAGCTGCAGCCCCAGAGGAGGGGGGGGGGGGGGGTAATTTTTGACAATTTAAAACGCCCGCTGCCTCGTTAATGAAGACGAGCGCGTCGATGCTCCTCCCCTGTTCCTCCCCCACGCGGGCGGAGAGAGGGAGTCGGGCATCTCTGCTCAGCGGGGGGGTCCCGCTCAATTAAGAGCAGAGGAAAAACAAAACATCAGAGGAGTAAACGCGAAGGACACGGCTGGAAGTTAGAATCATCTTTTCCTGAGGAGGAAGGTCTGCCGCGCTTCCTCGGCTGTTTCCGTTTTTCTTTTTTAAGTTTCGTATTGATTAAATCAAGATTGTCTTGTGTGAACTTGGACTTGTTTTTATGTTGATGTTCTGTTTTAATGTTCCATCTTTCTTATCTATCTTGCTTTTATCTTTTATTCTATATTATTTTATTGTACGGTGACCTTGGGTGACTTGAAAGGCGCCTCCAAATGAAATGTATTATTAATATTATTATTATTATTACTGAATTTTAAAGCAAATTCTATTCACGTTCCACAGCGTGAAACACACGGAAGTGGCGAAGAAAAATTACGACCCAATATTATGGAAATTCATCTAATGTAACTCCTAATTTGACCTCTTCCTTTGAAATGGGAATAAAGGTGAAAGCATCCTGTAAGTGGGGTTCACATCATATACATGTATTACAAAAAAATGCCATAAAATCCTGTCATCCTTCCTTAAAATTACTCAGATTGGAAATATTTAATCTGAAATGTGATTCAGGTGAGTTTTCTTTGAGCGAGGCACGTAAATAAGACAATAAGGGTCAAACTAGAGCGTCAGCCAACACATTATTCATGTATATTAAACTGACATCACTTGGTCATGTTTTTGGAGCTCAAACGCCAGTCGGGGGTTGAACTCGCCACGTGTGCCGATCATGTTCGAGCTACACCTTCTACACGTCCGTGCTTCTCTCTGGCCCCGCCCCCTTCTCACCGTCCTGGAAGACCCTCTCCACGTTCAGGCCGTAGGTGGAGCAGGTCTCGTAGTAGGTGCAGCGCTTCAGGTCGTTCGACAGCTTCCGGGCCCGCGAGTCGTCGATCACTCTGGGGTTGGCGGCGCTGATTGCGTCTAAAGAGAAGAACAAATGATGCTTACTGAAAGCATGAGGCAGGTGACACTCAGAGGTCAATTCATTTACCCAAAAAGAAACACGGGCTGAAGCTCTACTAAAAGAGGAGTGAACGGTGCATTCTTCGGGGACTATTTTCTGCTGCGGATTAATACACATTTGATGTGCGTGCAAGTATTTCCCTAGGCCGCAGGGCAGTGTGTGTGTGAGTGTGCGTGTATGTGCGTGTGTTTGTGTGTGTTTGTGTATGTGTGAGTGTGTGTGAGTGTGTGTGTGTGTGAGAGTGTGTGTGTGTGTGAGTGTGTGTGTGTGTGTGTCTGTTTGTGTATGTGTGTGTGAGTGTGTGTGTGTGAGTGTGTTTGTGTGTGTTTGTGAATGTGTGTGTGTGTGTGAGAGTGTGTGTGTGTGTGAGTGTGTGTGTGTGTGTGTCTGTTTGTGTATGTGTGTGTGAGTGTGTGTGTGTGAATGTGTGTGTGTGAGAGTGTGTGTGTGTGAATGTGTGTGTGTGTGTGAGAGTGTGTGTGTGCGTGTATTTGTGTGAGTGTGAGTGTGAGTGTGTGAGTGTGTGAGTGTGTGTGTGTGTGTGTGTGTGTGTGGGATTGATTAAAAAGTAACCACAGAGCCCATGTTCACTGTAATGAGGGAACATTTCCCCCGGAGCGACAGTGCGGCTCGCGGATAGGAATTAATAGTTTTTGGACAATAAATTAAAGCGAGAAATGCTACGGTAACTCAAGCTTTAACTCAGGCTTTAACTCAGGCTTTACCTCAGGCTTTACCTCAGGCTTCAGCTCAGGCTTCAGCTCAGGCTTCAGCTCAGGCTTCAGCTCAGGCTTCAGCTCAGGCTTCAGCTCAGGCTTCAGCTCAGGCTTCAGCTCAGGCTTCAACTCAGGCTTCAGCTCAGGCTTCAGCTCAGGCTTCGGCTCAGGCTTCGGCTCAGGCTTTAGCTCTAGCTCTCGTTATTATGATCAATTCCTCGGTTGATCTTTATGAAGTGCCAAGGCGATGCGAGGACAGAGAGGAGGTCCAGATGCGTATCAGCAGACCCACCTTGTGTTCCCACGAGGACCATCGGGACCTCGGCCGTGTTCCTGTAGCTGGAGAGGCGCAGGAAGTAGTTGTAGACCGTCTGGAAGCTGATCTCATCCTCCAGGCTGAAGACGAACACCACGGCGTCCACCCAGGCGGCGAACTGAGGGGGCGGAGCACAGAGGGGGCGTGTTGACGCAGCGCGGGAAACTCAGAGGACTAATTATTGCACGAGAACTATTTTTAGGTCGCGTAAAACCAAAAACGGATGTCTGAGCTTCCCTGTGCAGAACGACGCACGTGCAGAGTTTGACGCAAGAAGGCTGTGCACACACACAGACACACACACACACACACACATCTAGTTTATCTGTGTTCACCTTAAACCCGAGTTTAAGTCTCGTGCACACTACTACTACTACTACTAGACATCACAATTGGTTTGGAGGCCAATCGTGATCTATTATGCAACAATGATGAAGCTGAAGAGAGAGAGAGAGAGAGAGAGAGAGAGAGAGAGAGAACTTTCAAAGAAAGGTACATTTATTGTGTCGTAGCTAAACTTCTTAAATATGCAATGTGTATGTTCACACATCCTCGGAGGTATAGATGCGTTATTCAACTTCTTTTTTATGGAAAACTATTGAGACACAAATACAGATTAAATTAATTGTAATGAATCCAATTTGTTCTCATAATGAGGGCCTGAAAATAGGAGATGCATCTTAAAAACATTCAGGGTTTTTTTCTATGTGTCGCAGGCATTTTGACTGAAGTTCGTGCGTACGGCCACAAGGGGGCAGTGTCGCAGCGGCCCTGTGTTCAGGCACCAGGCCGTCAGTCACTAGGCGATATGAAAGCCAATGATTAAACAGCACTGCTGCTCCCTCATCTGTATACACACAGCGCCGTCATGACACCGGGGGTTTGTCTCTGCGTCATGTCCGCTCAGTCTGCCCAGAAGTCCATGAGCAAACAACAGGGAGCGGGATTCAAACCCTCATCTTTCATTGGAGGCCACGCAGAGCGTCAGAGCGCCTCGCAGTGACGCCCCGGTGACGGCTGCTCCATCACCCTGCCCTTCTTCTCCATCCAAGGTTGCATACCTCACTCAGACCCCCCTCACACACACGCACACACACACGCACACACACACACACACACACACACACACACACACACCAAATGGGGAAAAGAATGGCGAATCAAGCCTCCGAGCCACAACTGGGCTCAGCCTCCTGCGAGCGTGAACATAATGGAGGCCTTTAATTACGCCACTAATTATACAGGCAGCTGACAACTAAACCAAACTAATTTCTATTCCCATATCTTACAGTGCACCGAGAGCGTAGAAAAAAACACAACAAAGCTTCGCCGGGCGACAATAGCTGCTGACGTACGGTCGACTCGCACACCGGGGCGACGGGGAACGGTGAATCTGGCGAGAGGAGCCACGAGCGAGTCGTTTGTTGTACTCCTGGAGCGGCGTTTTATTTAATCTGCTTATCAAATCTCCTTCTTTCTACTTACATTTTGGGATTTTATTGGGGTTTTGTTTGATTCCAGCAACAGAAGTTACAGAATACTTCATGATTTAGGAAGTAAAACTCCAAAAAGTGATATCAAAGAAGGGCTCAACACATTCAAATACTCATGTTTTTACTAATGGATGTGCTGTACTTTCCAACAAAAGAAAATAGATGGCCGAGCTATATCGTTGTCTCCTGAGCTGACATTACATTACATTACATGTCATTTAGCAGACGCTTTTATCCAAAGTGACTTACAATAAGTGCATTTCAACCTAAGAACAACAAGAATACAGAAAGTAATATTTCCTCAACATAGTCAAACTACAAAAGTACCATAATAACAGCTATTCAAGAGCCACTGAAGTGCTAATCTGTGTTTAAATTTAAATTTTTAATTTCATGAGACATGAGTGTGTAAGCCGATCGCTTCGTATTGACACTTCCAGTAGAAGTGGAGCAGCATTAGCATCCATGAGGGGTCCAGTTTCTGACCACCAGACACAACGTAAGTCCCGCCTCTTTTCCGCCAGCTCCTGAGGGAGAAACATCTGGCTCTCCAGCCGCTTAATGCTCCACTGCGGTCGACAGGAAGCTGCAGCTGCGCGTGTGTGTGTGTGTGTGTGTGTGTGTGTGTGTGTGTGTGTGTGTGTGTGTGTGTGTGTGTGTGTGTGTGCGCGCTGCATCTGGACACGACGACGCCGAAGGCCGTGAGAGCGCGAGCCGGAATGTCGCACGCTTTTAACTCACGACCATCTTTTCCGACAGCGTCAGTCGGCACACAGATTAAGACTTAAGATGCAAAACATGTGATTAAAAACAAGTGTAGGAAAACACAATACAACACGACCCATTGTTCTAAATGTGAACCGCTCATTTGCATACGGCACATCGGATCCGTCCGAAACAGGATAACACAACAGCAAACGTACGAATGCATCATGACTGTTAAAAAAAAGAAACAGATGAAGAAGAATAAAAAACTGAAATCATGTGAGACTTAAAACCAAAAGCTTTCTGGTTAAATCAATCAAGAATCAGAGAATAAAAGCTCTGACATCACCCGATGTTTATACAGGAAGCTATTTATTTCCATTCCAAAAGCAATGAAATAGTATCCGTCATGTTGTACGCCGTCTTGTGAAGAGTTAGTGCCCACTCTGGATGAAACACGAGCTCCACCACTCTTCATATTGCACATCATAATAATAATAATAATAATAATAATAATAGCGGATGCTGCTTTTGCCACCGCCGACATTATTTTGGCGGGGCTTGCTCATCGATCCGTCGTGCCGGATGTAACGACCTGTCTCTAAACACTTCCTGCCCGCATGACGGCGCTGAACTCCTGAAGACATCCTCACACACACACACACACACACACACACACACACACACACACACACACACACACACACACACACACACACCTGGACAGAGGCATTGCAATTTGACAGCGATGCGTTTCGTGGGAGAAAAGTCATTTAAAAAGAGGGATTTCAAAAAATTAAAAAAATTGACGCTTCAGAGGAAAGAATGTGAACTTATGTTAAGAATGAGAAGAATTCTTATGTGAAGAATGTCCTCTTACCTGCAGCTCTGGAGGCCCGCCTTCATCTCGGATGAGGAGCAGGTAGCTCTGTCCGTCCACCACGATTTCCTTCTTGAACCGGCCACCTGAGGAGGAGGCGTTCGTCAATTACGTTGTTATTGTTATTGTTCTCTCTCTCCCCCCACGAGACGGTTCCTACAACCTGGTGAGTCCGAGTACAAGATGCTATTGGAAAAATACGGGTCTACGGATGTAATAACTGACCACCCGGGTCCTCTCCCCCCATCGCAAAAAGAAGAAGAAAAAAAAACGCCCGCGGACACATCTCGTAAATCATAAGAAGAAAGGAGGAAGAAAAAAACAAACGAAGACGAGGATGTTCCAGATACCGAAAGTTACAAGTGAACAAACCCCAGCTTGACGTGGCCCATAAAAAGTTTGCCGGGATGAGTGCGGCTCTCAATTTAGACCCCCTTAGACTCCCCCCCCCCCATATGTGTTGCCGTGAGGATCATAAGCCCGGCGGGGGAACCAGGTCTCTCTCTCTCTCTCTCTCTCTCTCTCTCTCTCTCTCTCTCTCTGGAGCCAATTATGTGGGCGAGAAATTTCCATTGAGCGCATCTAATGCCCAGCTGCTGCCGAGCGAACAGGTTCAGTGACACCGCCACCGCACGGCCTCACGTCCCCGGAAAAAAAAAAGAAAGGTCCGGTCCGCCGCCTCGCCGCGTGAGCTCCAGTTCAGAGGATCGCTCTTCACGGGATTAACACAACTCATTATACTTTGAATTAATCGTTCCTCGCGAAGAGACGAGAAGAGAAAAGAAACGGAGGGGATGGGAGATTTTTTTTTTTAACGACAACATTACGAACCGCCGTGCCCCCGGGGGTCACGACCTTACGCTTGGCCTTCGACTATCTCGCTCCTCTTCCTCATTCCTCCTCCGAATACAGAAATGCACATTCCTGGCCGCCGGGCGGATGAATTGAGGAGATCGATGGGGGGAGAACTGTGCAGTAAATTAGATTGTGCATATCATTCCGACGGTCCGCAATCCTGCAGGGGATTTCTTTTTCAAAATAAAACAATCTAATGAGAGCGTTGCGACGTCCCCGGGTGTCAACGCAGCGCCGCTTCATGAATACCAACAAAAATATGCTCAAGGCAATTTTAATTTTTTTGATTTTTTTTGCATAAATTAAAAGAAAAGTTCTCGGAGTGATCAAAACACGTATCAGACTCACGAATACGAGAGCACCTGTTACACCGAGCCGACGCGTTTCACACGCAGGCCTGTTGCCAAAGATATTCTTGGATAATAATAACGATGATAATAATAATAAGAGGGCCGGAGGTCACGCTGTGCCGCCACGAGGTCTTACATCACAGAGGAGCTGCGAGGCCCCGTAATGGTTCTAATAGGCCGAGTGTATTCCCGTCTCAGCGAGCGATGCGTATCCACTCGAGCAACACTTCCACCCCGTGTCGACTCCACTCCAGCACGCCTGGCAAATGAAAGATCCTCACAGCCACGTAGCACCAGCTTTCTTTTTTATCTTTTTTTTTTTATAAACTCAAGTCACAGAGCTTTGGAGATTCAGACAAAGGACCGAGAAGCTGCGTCTCTGAATCCCGTTTAGGAGAAAGAAAAGGTCGGGGAGGAGACGAGGAGGAAGATCTAATTACACGGCCTGAAAGACGGGATCAGAACCAAAAGATTCTCAGAGAATACGGAGAGCTTCGGCCGTACGGAAAAGACTCGGTGAGAGGCTCGTGGGCGTGAGTCGGAGTAAACATTTCCGTTGCGCAATCACCCGGGACGTTGTTGTCTTTATTTAAGAGCCGACACAACGACAAAAAAAAGGGGGCCTGCGCCGTGCTCCGGAATAATAATCGGAGGCAGCGAGCCGCCGTGCCTCTTCCGACTATCTCGCGCTCCTCTTCGTCGCGTCTTAACATACAAAGACGGCGAGCCGGGCGGCGGGCGGTTGACACGCAGCGAGCGTACGCCGCGCTTTACGGCGGGAGGCTCAGGCCTTGACGCGGAGCCACAATCCAACGGAGCTCCATCCGGTGTTGCCATGGCAACACACCCCGGTACCTTTTTTTTTTTTTCTTTTTTCTTTTTGTCTCCAGATATCAGAGCAACAACAAAAACACACAGAAGAAAAAGCCGTCGCCGAACGAGCGTGCACAAAAAGAAAAATGACAAATTAAAAAGAGGAGCGTTGCTAATGAGGGGGCAGGTGGTCCGTATCATAGCAACGGACAAATACAAAAAAAAAAAAGGGACACGCGGATGTATCCGAGTCGACGCGTTTCCCCGAGCAGCGACGCGTGTTCAGTTTTCTTCTCTTACATTTCTCCGCCATTGATTTCTCAAGGACTAATTAAGCCATCAGGATTTTTTTTTCTTCCTCCCTGCAGCAAAATGCCAGAAACTAATTATGCACTTCACGTCTCATCCTCCCTATAATTACAGAGAAATGAAACACTGCAAACCTCTCAAAGATCATCAGTTAACTCCGGGTTTACCAACATCTCTGAGAGGAGGGCTTACCTCTCAGGCCAGAAGGGGGCACGCTCATTACGATACTGCTGATAAACTCAAGAATGTGTTATGATATTTATTTAAATCTCAGCGAGTTAATAAAGAGAGGGGTTTGCCTTTCTGAAAATTACTAAAATTAGCAACTAAACTGAGAAACTGACCCTTTCATTCTCCATCCAGCACATCCAGGAAGTGAGCGGTTAACAATGCGCACTCCCAGAACCCCCAAAAAAGGCGCACGGTTTATTTTTCTACCTTTGAGGCTTAAACACTGAGTCATTTTTCACAGCCCTAATTTACTGGAAATATTACGCTTTGTCATTATCTCCCCCCCGATCCCGGTGGACGAGGAGAAAGCTCATTTATAAAATTGAACCCAGCCTATTATCAGTGTTGGCACCTGGAAGCCGGATGTAATCCGACACACAACGTCGTAATACAAACATATGAGAGAAGAAAGAAAGAAAAAAAAGCTAACAAGGCAGCGTGCTTCATGGAGATATCCAACGCACCTCGTATAATTATCCGTCTGTATTGAGGAGCAATCAGTGCCAACCCGCTTGACTTTCTTCCCGTGTAAAACAAACGCAAACTAATTTACCAGCTGGCAGCTTTCTGTACAACTTCATTAATCAAATGATTTCAGGAGACATCGGCGTGTCATCGTTTTAATAACCAGGCTTTAGGAGAGGCGAGGGAAGGTGTTCCCTCGTCAGCGGCCACGCCGTGAACACGCTGCTTTCATCTGTGTACGGTATTTTTAAGTATTTGACACGCCTACAATATATATATTTATATATTTGTTGTTTGTTTTTTTTGTTATTTTTTCTTTATTTTATATAATTTTTTTATATATTTTTTATATTATTTAGGATAGGAATATATAAGCATTTTTTGCTTCTACCTTATACCTTTTCAGTCTTTATTTTGTATATTATATAGAATAATATTGTATTCAATTTGATTTGATTGACTGAATAAAAATAAATACACAAATACACAATCCCCCCCTCCCCCCCACAGTTCAAGTTGTGAAATAACATTTAACTTTTGTTCAAAAATAATACATATACTTATTCAGGCTTACAGAATATGAGCAGTTGTCATAAAAATGGCAATAATAAGACGGCGAAAATCAAAACATGATACGGAATCCGGAACCGGGTCACATAGAGAGGTCTTTCTGGGGGGTATTCTTTGCCCCTCTGCTTGTGATATCGGGGGCAAAATTATATTTCTTATGGGCAGTTTTTCCCTTTGCCCTCGGGTATTTCTGAATCTCCTTCAACTGTGATTGGCCCAGCTGGTTCAGGGCCTGTGAGAGCCGTGACGTGATTGGCCGAGAGGCTATTTCTTAATCGCCCTTCTTGAATAGTTACCCGTGCATACGGCTCCCCTTACCTTCAGGAGACTCCTCCTGCACATACGTGCCCGTCAGGTACCGGTGGACCAGAGCAGACTTCCCGCTGGACAGATTTCCCACAATGCCCTGCAAAGGCCGGGAGAGAAACGCTGTGATTATCGCTGACAGGCATAATAACACGACGAGGTACAAAACCAGAAGCATGTGTAGACGTGAGGCGGCCCCCCTAATGGGGACCTGACATCCGTAAAAAAGTCTCAGAAATACGAGGCGAGCGGACCTCGGGTCAGGATTTCCTCGTGGTCTCAAAGTTCAGGAATGACTCTTCGACCACAACGGTGTTTTTTTTCTCCAGGTTTAGACATTTTTGGCACGGCATCAAGAGTTGTATTAAAATAAATTAATTTTCCTTGGGTTGTACAAGATAAATAAAGAGCTGCTCTTTGGCTGGCAGGTGACGCATAACAGTCGCACGAAGAAATACCAGAATTGTATTATGTTAACAGAGAGAGCTCCACTAGCACCCAACCTGTAAATCAAGTGTCAGCGTATTAGTTTAGCGTAAAAAATATTTATCAAAAGTCACAGTTTATTTGACTAAATACCTCGATGTCAACATTGTAATAATATTATGAGACAATGGGATTGTGGATGAATAATTCTCAGAAATTATTTAATGACCAAGTAGATAAAAAAATGAAAGAAAAAAAAGTATGTGTTTATTCTAATGCAAGCTTTAAAACCTAGTAAAGATAATATTGTTACTGTAACAAATATCCAAGATGCTTTTTCATCTCTTATCATGATATCAGTATAAAACCTATATATATATATATATATATATATATATATATATATATATATATATTCATATTGATGTACACTACCGTTCAAAAGTTTGGGGTCACCGAGAAAATGTTGTGTTTTCCATGAAAACTCACACTTTTATTTATTAAATGAATACAAGATGAATACAAAATATAGTCAGGACATTGACGAGGTTAGAAATAATGATTTTCATTGTAAATATGAATGTTGTTCTTCAAACTTGTCGCTCAAAGGAAGGACAGTTTTAGAGCTTCTCTCACCAGCATAACTGTTTTCAGCTGCGCTCACATAAAAAGGGTTTCAATGTCAAGGAACAATCTGTTTGTGGAAAATGCAAAATAAAAAGTATAACACAATGTACCACTAGAACACTGGAGACGGGCCTCTATACACCTCTGTAGAGACTTCATTAAAAAACAGAGAATAGTTATTTACCACATTAACTATGTATAGAGTGTATTTCTGATTAATTTAATGTAATTTTCATTGGAAAAAACTGCTTTTTATTTATTTTTCTAAGTGACCCCAAACTTTTGAACAGTAGTGTATATAAGTTAAGAGTTCAAGTAACGATTAAGTGCATCTACCTCAAAAGGGTAGTTCTGGTCGGGCTGTGGTGACGGTGCACACACAAAATATGAGGCGATTCAATTTCCACGTGTTTGTATGATACGTTTAGAAAACGGCAGGAAGTTAATAAAAAGCCCAAATGGTTAACAACAACACCTTTTTAAAAATAGCCTCAT
This sequence comes from Liparis tanakae, assembly GCA_036178185.1. Lineage (NCBI taxonomy): Eukaryota > Metazoa > Chordata > Actinopteri > Perciformes > Liparidae > Liparis > Liparis tanakae. The sequence continues at coordinate 18,592,860 of CM070098.1, forward strand.
TTGGTTCTTCTTGAAGAAGTTGAATAAGCGAAAGTCCTCGCACATACGGCGGCGTGGTGGCCATCCCCTACTTCCTGTCCCCGGTGTCTAGACCAGACCGAGCTACAGCGCCTTCAGGGTGATGCACGGCGGAGGGTGGGCTGACGATGCCAGCATGTCTGGGAAGAACAAAGGCCTCATCCTCCTCCTCCTCCTCCTCCTCCTCCTCCTCCTCCTCCTCCTCCTTCCTTCCACCTCCTCTACCACCACCATCACCCTGTTCTTCTTTAGATCATTAGTGGGCGTTCGAGTCAGGTATGGTTCTAATTATAGGGACGTTGGAGGCTCATGAGAAAAGGAATGAGGTTTGAGGCCTTTCCCAGCCGCCCCTCTCTATAATTGAAGTATAAATATACCATGTGGTACCCCGACAGAATAAACTACGAATAAGCTTTAAGTTAGCGTAAAGCTGTCGGCGATGTGCGGCGAAAAAGCAATGAGTCAACAACATTCGACTTTGAACGCACCGCCGAACCGGCGTTCCCGCTGCTTTAACGGCTTGGCTCTGTGACCTGCTGATATACAGCCTCAGTAAAAATATAAAAAGAGTCCCACAACCGTTTCAGCAGTATTCAAACACTCTTATTTGGCTTTGATCTGGGATTTTTTTAAGAGCGAGGACGTGGCGAACAAAAGATCTATATGAAAAAATACGTTCGACGAGTTTAGCTGCCGTCTCGAAGGTCACAGCAGATGTTTTTAGAGGTCGTCTCAGCCTCATCGCCATTTCAACTAATCTGCCGGAAAACGTTTTGACCCCACTTCCCGTCTGTGTTCGTTACCATGGCGCCCAAAAGAAGAAACGGAGTCCTGCATCACGATAGAACGCAACCCGAGCTCAAACTCCTTTTCATCTCGACCTTCGCCGCCGAGCAGCGAGCGCTTTGAAAAGATCGACGGCTTCATTCAGTCTCGTCTCCTTCTAAGAAGACAACGCGGCGTTGAAGCTCCTGATTAACACGCGAGGCTCCTCTAAAAAGAGACCAGGGACGCATTTGAAGTGTTTGAAGGCCAAAAAACAAAAGGCCAGTTCGTCTTTGAGCTTGAACATCATCCCCCTTTTCCCTTTGTCGTTCGATTGAAGGGTTCTTCATTGCAACGGGGGAAACAATGAACTCCCGCGAACACGGAAATATTCTATCAACTGTCAGAATGGCGGAGGGCGGTTTCCTAAAGGCGGCGACAGTCTTTACGAGGGGAAAGCACTACATCGTGTGAGGACGTCGCTTGTTCATTTGGCATGTGTATGTGTGTGTGTGTGTGTGTGTGTGTGTGTGTGTGTGTGCGTGTGTGCATGTGTGTGTGTGTGTGTGTGTGTGTGTGTGTGTTTCACTGGCGGGGCGGGATCAGACCAAGGATCTGTCACCAGTCTAGCCCAAAACTGTCACTCAGCTCGCGTCCCGCTGCAAGCCACCCTGCGTCTCCATGCCAACGCATCTCATTAAAAAAATAATATATATCAAGCCAGTAACGTGCCAGCGGAATGAAACGCAGCCAATATCTCAACGGTTCCAGCTCGTGTAGAAATGATAAACCGGTAAAACACAGACAGGACATGCCACGTCTTCAACGTTGACATTTACAGACGATCATCAACGCGAAGGGACGGAGTCAGAGCTATTTATTTTGACATTTGTATTTAGTTTTATTGTAAATTAATATTGATTATTCATTGCTTATTTTGTTTTTTTTTTAGGATAGTTTAAGTTCAGTTTAATTCATTCATTGTTTACATATATTTAATTTTAGGATAGGTTGACTGATTGGGTAACACTGGGCACCTGTGGGTATATAGGTGTGGGTAGCTTCTGGACCAGCATGCATCAGGAGGGCCGAGTTTTCTTTTTTTACCAGCACACGGAAGGCAGTGTCAGCATTTTGTTTGTTCTTCTTGTTTGTTTAGTAAATACATTATCAGAATAATTACATACGGAAACGGACATTACTTTCTTTTGGCTGCGTCGACAAAAAAAAAAAAAAAAAAAAACGTGCGTCAGTGGAAATTAGATTTATAGTTTTAGTTGAGTTATTTGGACAAATGGCCACGACAGACCGAGCGTTAGACGTTTATCAGAATCAGAATCAGAAACCGTTTATTGCCAGGAATGTTTACACAAACGAGGAATTTTTGGCGCAAGGTGCAACATTAGACATTAGACATTTTTTGTCTATTTTTTGTTTGTACATAATGTGACTGTATTTTGTATTTTGTAGTACTTACTGTCTGTGAGTGTGCAGTACCTTTTGTGTTTTTTATGTTCTATATGCACCATACATACCAGAAAAAAGTCCAGGTAGGTGTAAACCTACTTGGCAAATAAACAACATTCTGATTCTGATTCTGATTCTGATGACAAACAACAAACAACAGTGCAATGTGTGTATAAACTTAAGTATAAGATAAAGATAAAGATAAAGTGCTCGGACAACAAATAACGTTAAAAGTGTCTAAGTGTATGTTTCATATTAAAGATACTGTTTAAAAAAAGAAGAAGTGACTCACCACTTTCAGCTCCGGCACTGACCGACTCAATGTCCATTCCTGGCTGTTGACGAAGGAGTCTGAAAAGAGGAAGAAGACGTTAAGTCGCGCGGCATCGACAGGTAAACCATCAGTTGAACCCTTTGACCTCAGCTGCAGGACGATGGCGAAGTGCTTTACAGACGACCTGTCGCTGTGCGTCATGCTTTATGATGCTTTCAGCCGTCGGATGGATATAAATAATCCCATCTGCAGTCTGGTCGGGTGTTTAGGAGACTTTGATGAACCGGGAAGGCGGAGGGTATCGATTTTGTGTGTTTCAAATGAATGTCCAGCTTAGTTTCACCTATTTCTTTTTCCATCATCTTTGTATTTGCGGCACTGAAAAGCTCCGCGGTGACCCAGCGGGGTCACGGAGGATCTGCAGGGCCACGCCGCCCGAAGCCGGCGGGGTCGACCGCTTAGAGAAGAGATCGAGCCTTTCAAACCGTCAACCTTTATTCATGTCGGACACTCCGGGAGAAGCAATTTTCCCCTTTTCCTTTTTTTATTATTCCCAGAGGGACTCGAACAATACGATCGGAGAGCTAACAACGTGAGCTGCAGCAAAAGATCGATCGGTATTTATTTTGAGGGAGCAAAAAGGGCAAGAAAATAAATCAACTGGTTTCATCCGACGGGTTTTGGCTGTTTTCTTGTTTTTTTTAATAGCTTATTGAACACCGTCATGTTACAGACAGTTAACAAGCCGACTTTGGCATCTTTCATCATTTTATTCAAGTACTAAACTCAATCAAAGACAAAGCTAACAGCAGATCTGAAACGCATTCAAGGAAACAACCAGTCGGTCCATGTTTCTGTGTCTCCGGGACTAATTTGCTCATAGCATGTTTATATGTTTACAACGTATGAAGAGGCAATTGTACCATATTTACCATAATACCATAATTGTGACTTATTTGTAAACTGGGACTTATTTGTATTTCTTTCTTACCTTGTAATTTTGTTTAGTTGGAGGACCCAGCAATATAAGCTTTTCATTGTACAAATAACTTGCTATGACAAGTGACACATGACATTAAAATATCTTGAATCTTGACTCTTGAATCTTGTGAAACGCTCTTGTGAAACGCTCTTGTGAAACGGCGAGGACAATCTACGCGGTCCAATAAAAAAAGGTTTCAACGTGGGACAATCGATCATCGAGGAGGGTTTAGCTAATCCATTTTCAAAAGACCAGATATTATCGGGCTCGACTCGTTTGGTCTTCCGGTGACATTTGGAGACTCGGACTGAATAATGGCACACGGGAAAGAACAACACGAACCCTCCAGAGCTAAAAGAGAGGAAGAACAAAACCCACAAATGACAACTCCACAGGCGTTTGCTGTGTGTGTGTGTGTGTGTGTGTGTGTGTGTGTGTGTGTGTGTGTGTGTCCGTTTCCCATAGAGATGGAGTACACAGCCATGTGTCATAACAACCATTAGAACAAAGACCACCTTCCTGTTTTTTTGGATCAAGGCTTTTCTCACCATCTGAACCCTCCCCCCCCCCCCCCCCACACACACACACTCCTCCTCCTCTCCCGAGATGAAGAAGATACCATCTCCCAACGATGGGGCAGTAGACTCCCTGTCTCCAGACACCAAGGTGTGCGATACCAGGTGAAGACCGAACACACACACACACACACACACACACACACACACACACACACACACACACACTCCTCACGTCTGAACCACAACAATTAGAGCGTTCACACACTAAACTGCCCGGTAACCGCCGCCACTACGAGACGGGCTTTTGGAGTTTTACTCTCCCAAGAAATGTAACGCTGAAAGCCCTGATGACTCATCGCTGGGGCTGACCTGAGGCAACAATCCCGTAACCCACTACATTCAGGGTAAAAGCACCCCCCCCACACACACACACACACACTCTGATGTTTACTTTACTTATCTCTTCGGAGATCCACTTACACAGAGCGTCACGCTGCTCGCTTGTTGCGGGAGAGGAGAAGAGTTCATCTCCAACACAAGGGCCTTTCACCGAGCCCTGTTGAGCTCACTCCGTGTGTGTGCGTGTGTGTGTGTGTGTGTGTGTGTGTGTGTGTGTGTGTGTGTGTGTGCACACGTGTGTGTTCAACGCGTCTAAACACGAGCGAAGACACCCGCCGGATTCAGTTTCAGCTCTCAGACTATCGGATAAGGTTGCAGCCTAATTTTCCTGCATGTTCTTTCCTTCTGTATGGCCCTATTGTCTCTGGAGTGACTACGAGTTGTTGTTTTTTGGTATTTATATCACGTTATTTTTCCCCATAATGGGGGAGGGGGGAGAAATAAACAGCCACTAAAGAGAAAACCAACAGCGGGGGAGAGGAAAGAGGCCTCGGGACGCACACACGTCGGCCGGTTCACACATTAAAGCGTTCACGGAGGGACTCGTTGGAATAAAAAGGCCAATCCGTTGATAAGCATGCGTGGGAAATGCAGCGCCATCAAAGGCCAACACATTGCATCTCTGGCGTGGCTCACTCCCTCATTATTGATCAGGACAACAACACTTACGCTTCCAGGCGCAGATGCACAACGCCAGAAGAAAGGAGGAGCAGGAAATTAGAAGGTCCTACGCTAAATTGGGCAGAACCCCGACGCCCGGGCATTCCTCCTTTTGAAGGAGTAATCTGGGTACGTGCCCTTCTTTACCGACGCAGGGTTCTTACACATGTTGACCGATGGATTTCCATGACTTTAAACCAAATGTCCATGACCAAACTGAAATCTCGGTATAAACATGAACAATTTAGAACAGTTTGCGTATTAAGAGCGTACGCCGGCTTATATTTTGAGCGTCTTTCTTTAAAAAACATTATTTCAAACTCGGCGTAAATGAACATGTGATTATAACACATTTCCATGACTTTTCCAAAACTTTTATGATTTAAGTTTTTTCCATGACTTTTCCAGGCCTGGAAATGACCATTTTAAAATTCCATGACTTTTCCAGGTTTTCCATGACCGTAAGAACCCTGCCGATGGTGACGTTCCCATCCGTGGATACGTCCGGGATACAGTACAACCACTTTGGTCTCATGCAACGACTAAAACGAAGAAGAAGAAGAAAAAAGAAGCCTTAATCGAATCCATGTGCTCGTGTTACGTCAGTATTAAAACATGAGCCCCCCCCCCCGCCTCCCCCCCGCATCACCGCGTCCCACAATGCCGATGGAAACGAGAGCGGCCCCGGCATTTGTGATTCCTCGAGAGGACACCGGTGTCTTTGTCTCTGCGAGGGGGGGGGGAAGTGTTGTCTGCTTGTTGGTTCGGTTTTTCACTTCACTGCTCCTGTCTACTCGGATAAAAATTACCATTCTGTCCGAGTGTGGCGAAGCACAATGCCCCCCCCCCCCCTCCTCCACCCGCCCGCCTCCATCCATCCACAAAAACAGACTTCCATCAGCGAAAAGAAAAAGCGAGCAGAAACCACATGCGTAAGGTTGTCTGAGTGTGTGTGTGTGTGTGTGTGTGTGTGTGCAGTGAATCCAGAGTGTTTTTTGGGGAATAAGAGGACAACCTTGAGGTCGAAACTTCCACTCTTGACTTTTCCGACCACGCTTTCCCACCGTCGTAAATTACAGAGCGAGAGTTTAGCTACAGCAATTACTTTTTTTTCTGCTTTGCCTCGTACGCCGACCGCGTGGCCCGACCGACATTCCCCCTCGCCGTGCCGCGTCCACTTCCCGCCGCGTCGCCGTTCGCAAAAAAAAAAGAGCGAGGACTCATCTTTATTCTCCCGAGCCCCCCCGACACCGACCTCTTCAGCGTGAGACCCCGACTCAAACTGTTCCTGGAACAGCCGGCCGCTGCTCACCTGGAGACGAACCACGTGCACCCTGGGCTGAGATGTGAGGCGGCAGATGCTCATCTTCACGTCTTAAACAGATCGGTCCTGCTCCTTCAAATATGTTTGTTATGGAGGACTCAAAATGACTTAAGCATAAATAAATAAATGCATGAATAAATATAGGAATAAATAAATAAATGCTTAAATAAATGTATAAATATATGTATAAATGCTTAAATAAATGTATAAATGAATGAATAAATGCTTAAATAAATGTATAAATAAATAAATGCTTAGATAAATGTATAAATAAATAAATACAGGAATGAATAAATATAGGTTATAAATCAACAAAACATCATTCAATAAATATATTTCTACATTTCTGGAATTCTTCATTTATTTCATTCTTTATTTATGTGTCCACACGTATTTCTTCATTTATTTATGTGTGACATTTACATGTCCGTATATTCAAATGAGCTGGGGCGGACCGAACGTCATTTTGAGTCCTCCATAGTGTGTATCATCGTCACAGCGTTACAGCGTTTGTCTCGATTCCCTAGAAAGTCTCTATTTGTCTAGAACCTAAACCCCCTGCTGGGAGTCCAGCTCCCCCACCCACCCCCCCACTGCTGCTATGAGAAGATGAATCTTTAAAAATACTTCTTACACGTGCATATTTCTGAAGCAGGCAGACAAACTCCAACTGCGAAGTTAAGCTGCAACCGGAAATATTGTCGTCAGGAATCCACAGGAAGTGCGCGAGACGCAGCGAAGGGAGCTCCGTCCTCATTAATAAATGTCGTGCCGGATTCGTGAAATGGCAAAAAAAAAAATGGGGGATTTTACTTCAAACCGTCGATCGGTGAAGCGGCGAGTCGAAAAATAAATACGCGGCGGTGAACATTTTCCTGCAGAGGACAGAGCTCCGTCTACATTCTCGGCATTTCACCCGTCAACGCGTTGCCGACCACCCCTCCTCCATCCCCTAAAGACCCCCAGATTCCCCCCCACACACACACACACCACGCGGGTCACTGATCACTCGTGCCTCCACGGGTCTCGACAGACTGGCTTTGTTCGGCCACAGGTGGGGGGGGGGGGGGGGGGGATGCAGTGAGCACACCTCAAACCCCCGTCACCCTGAATGCCTCCCACACAAAAACCTCACAAGATATAGAAGTTATCATCGGTAAAGCACTCAGAGCGAGCGTGCATGTGCGTGCATGTGTGTGTGTGTGTACGTGTGTGTGTGTGTGTGTGTGTGTGTGTGTGTGTGTGTGTGTGTGTGTGTGTGTGTTTAGTGAGCGCCGGGCTTCGGCTTTCTGGGTTTAATTGAGGTGCAAACACTGGGAGGCAGGTAGCAACAGGCGGCGAGCGGCCCGCCCAGAACACCTCACTCCCCTCCGTCTGATCGGCACACCTACATTCCTGATGCCTGACTTGAGCGCCGCCTCCGCCGTGGAAAAAAATGGACAAATAACACTTGACGCTCCGCCGCAGGGAAACCGGTATCCTAGGCAACGCGTCACGCGAGAATACAAATACACCGGGAGATCGACAGGGTTGACCTCGGGGACGCGTTACGAGATGATAGACGCTCCTGTGAGGACGACATAGCTGCTTTGACGGAAGGCTGGCTTCATGAGAATAAACACGATACGTGCGACCAGCCGTTCAAAGACATTCAACTCATTACGGACGACTAATTACATCTTTACGTGAAGGTTTAAAAACAGATCGCAAAACTCCAAAGATCCATTAGTGCAGGTTGCTTGTGGTATTCGCCTCCCTCGGCCTGGTCTTGCAGGCAACTAGACAAACGCACACCGCTTTCAGAGTTGTGCTCTTTCACACGGCGCCTAAGTCGTCGTCCCCCCCCCCGACCCGTCATCATAAGCCCTCTTAATTTAGCCCCGTGCTAGGCCGCCAAACAAATCCCCACCGCGGCCACGGACTGCTTTAATGCTACCGTTTTAATCTGCGAGTCTCTGTGAGGCCGGGAGACAGTGTTGTGGTGTGTATGTGTGTGTGTGTGTGTGTGTGTGTGTGTGTGTGTGTGTGTGTGTGTGTGTGTGTGTGTGGTGAACACAGAGACAGAACTACGCCACAGTTGCACCGCAGGAAACACACGCCGTTACGCAGTGTTCTCATCAGTCACCGGTGTGTGGAGTTGACTGTACTTACCTACTCAGTCACTGAACTTCTAAAGGTCTTAAAGAAAGGCAAATTTGTTGCTGCGTAAGTGCTCACACACACACACAGACACACACACACACACACACACGCAGCTCCCAAATGAAAAAAAACACTCGAGAAATAAAGTACCCCCCCGAAAAAGGACTCTCTGGAACCAGACGTTTTTTTGAATGCCATCCAATCTCACAATTCCCCATGTGTTTTTCATTTGCCTGTCCTTCTAAAAAAAGAAGGAGAGAAAAAAGAGAAAAGAGTGCACTTCCCTCTTTCTTTTGAGCTGCAAACTTTCTGCTGCGCAGTGGAGGAGGGGCTGAAAACAAAACCCCCGAGAACCGAGCTGAGAAACGCATTCAGAAACCTTGCAGGTCTTACCTTGACCTTTGTGGGATTCGATGCCCGCCGGAGTCTCTATGGCGACCGGCTGTGACTTATGATTCCCTTCCAGGGGATATTGGCCGGCGTCTTTGTTCTGGGTCGGCCGGCTTTCACATTTGCCGCCGCCCGGCTGCTCTTTCCTCCTGAACCGGTTGGCGATGAGCTGCCACAGGCTCGGTTCTTCCTGAACCGGTTTGGAGGACAGTTTTGTCGGACACAGGGGTACCTCCATCACCTTGACCTTCCCCCTGCTGTGATAATGAATGTACTGCACGGCCCCGTCCTCGATCTGCTGGCCGGACGTGGGAAGCGTCCTCCCCGTGAGGTACGAGAAAGGCCGCGGGGGCGTCGTGACCTCCTCGGCCGCCGCGCTTGTAGTCCGAGCGTTCTCCTTTACTTCCTTCTCAGGTCCGAACGTCGCCTTGTCCCGGGGCCGAGTCCTCCGGATCCTCAGGCTGAGGCTCCTTCTCAAAGAGCCCAGCGCGCTTTTTGGCGCTTCGGATTTCCCGGATTTGGGAGAAGACTTTGCGTCCCCGTCTCCGTCTCTCTCCTTGCTCTTTTCTGGAGACCCTTTTCCGAAAAGCCTCCAGCGGAAGCCCCCCTTGAGGACGCCCCCGGCGTCGATGCCCGTGCGGCTGCCGCTCCTCTGGCTGTCGATCTCGTCGTCCGAGCCCCTCTTGCGCAGCTCCAGCACCGTCATGCTGACGGGCCGGGGCATCCAGCCCCTCTGGCGCACCCTGGGGATCACCTCCTGGGGCGCCGAAGGCCGCTGGGAGACCACCGCATTGAGGCCGTCCACGGCCCTCAACTCGGCCTTCCTGCTCCGGTTGGGCTGGTTGCCCTCGACGATGCCCGCCCCGTCGAAGGGCTGCTGGCTCCGGGTCTCCGGCGGCACCGGGCCGGGGCCCGCCAGCATGCACACGCTCCTGGGCCTCCTCAGACGCCGCTCTAGTTCGAGTTGACAATCTCTCTGCTGCTTGAGCGAGTCGCCATACATGCTCACCGGTCGCCTACCCGCCGGCGCTTCGTCCCGTCTCGACCTTCGCAGCACGGCCCGGGGCAGAGAGCTGTGTCCCGCGGCGGCGCCATGTCCCCTCAAGACGAGTCCCTCGGATCGCAGCGCTGAGATCCCGACGCGTCGCTCCGTCTGAGCGGCCGACTCCGCCACGTCTCCTTCCGGCTGTGAAGGGTTACCCAAGTACCTGCGAGGCTGTTTCAAAAACCTGTCCGTCTTCATTTCTACCTCCACCTCCTCCAGCTCCTCCTCATTCTCCTCCTCGACTACCTCCTCTCTCTGCCTCCCGGCTCTACCCGGGCGGCTCAGGGACGGCCACCTGTCGAGCTCGTGCCGTGCCCTGCCCAGCCTGGGGCTGTTCTCCATTGGCACTATCCGGATTATCTCTCCTCCTGGCGGGCGATTCTCAACCAGGTTGTGGGCGACCCGGCCCGTTCCCGGCGGCGACACCGGCGCATCGCCCTGCGCTTCCTTCAGGGCGACGGGGTAAACGGCGTTCCCCGGTGGGCCGACGGCGGTGCTCCTCGGGGTCACATCCACGGTCCCGCTGCTAAGGAAGAGCATGGCACTTCACTCGCAACTGGTTCGACTCCTCTGCTGCGTCCTCGTCCACTAGCGTGTTCCCACCGGCCGGCAATGCCGCTCACATTCCAAGAGGCTGAGATTCAAGCTCACCGAGTCTTTCATTTAAAGACCAAATTCCTACGGCAGGCATAATCCTTCACCTTTGACACGGAGGAAGAAAGTAAGAAAAAAACTTCAAGAGTTGGAGCGAAGCCTCGCTGCCACCTGCATCCTCTGGCTCCTCACACGGGCATTTGGATGGTAGCTGCTCTCTCTCTCTCTCTCTCTCTCTCTCTCTTTCTTCAACTTGTCTTGCTCTTGCACAGAACAAAAGGAAAATGTGGTTATCCAACGCTTGTTTGGCAGCCAAAGTCAAATCTGTGCAAAAAAAGTTGCAACCTAAGACGAAATGAGTCACCCTTCCTTCGTCTTTGGCAAGTCGGGAACCCGGGAGCACGGGAGCAAATCCCCGTTGTTGACGGTGCAGACAAACCCCCTTTAATCTCTGAGCTCTTGCCATGCAGAGCATGAGGGAGTGTGTCTCTGTTTGAACTTTCAGCTCGCCTTCCAACCCCCGGGACGCACGGAAAACAAGGAATGGATCCCACAGGCTTTAAAACACGCCCTCCTGATTCTCTTCTCCACAGCTGCTGGTAGCCCCCACATCCCTCTCCCTCCCTCTCCCTCCCTCTCCCTCCCTCCTCCCAGGAGACACAGGCAGACAAAAGTGAACACCAGATTGAGAGAAGACAGAGCCCCGTTACACACCGGCCACCGCGGGTCTTCTGAGAACACGGAGGAGGGGAAGAAGAGGCAGTGGAGCTTGATTGTCTCCACATTTTAGAGGCTACATTAAAGGGTCTCTACTTGGGTTGTATACAGTTTGGTCATATCTTTGAGAGAGAGGGGGACAAAGTTATATGAAAAGAAGCCTGCCTTAAACTCCAGGACCCTAGCTTGTTTTAGTAACATGACGTATCCACACTACACATCACGCTCCCAGTGGCTCCCAGTGGCTCCCAGTGGCTCCCACTCTACGGCCCACACACCGTGAGAGAGCTGGAGGGTAATGGACCAAACAGACATGTCCCTGTCCCGTTTCCTCTGTTTCCAGAACTTTTTTTAAAGTTTTTTTCTTCCTTCTCTGATTGTTTGTTTAGTTGGCTGTTGTGTCATTTTTATTTATTCGTTGTTTTTTTATTGTCTGGTGTAGCTTGTAAAAACTTAAAATAAAACGATTGAAAGAAAGAAGGTTCTGTGCTCTACGAGGCGTTGGGGAACCGAAGCGGGGCCTGACGGTATAAAAGAGGGGGGCTTCGTGGAGCCGGATTCTACCTGCTGGACTCTGCAGCGCTCTGGTGACGGCGCGCTCTGGGCTGGAACACTGCCCCCTTGTGGTAGGAAGGAGACGAGGCTAGGACACAGGAAACTAGAGGGAGCGTTCGCCTGAGGTTACATTGATATGAATATATTGAGCATTGGCCTCGGCAATGTTTTTTACTTTTCTTTTTTTTCATGACGCATCAGAACGTCCGCTCTCTAAAATTGGATGTTTTATTCAAACCCCTCATTACAGCATCGCCCGTATTAAAACGCAACACTGGTGCATGATTATTTAGCATATATTAATAGCGAGGGAGAACGAGATGACGGCCAATTCTCAGAGTGCGTCACGCTGGAACTAGAAAGCCGGGAGCTGCAGTCCAAGCGTCACAGCAGCAAGAAAAGAAAAAAACTTTCATTAAAAAAAGAAAGCCCTTGAATTGGCTGGAACATTGACAATTCCTTCACATCGACGGAGAAAAACTTGCTCCGAAAAGACTTTGAGCTCGTCTGTGTGAAGGCCCGTGCCGCTTCACACCGCTCAGGACGTGTGTGGACTGTGAGCGGCGTGAAGCGGCGTGAAGCGGCTCTCGGCGCATTTTCTTTCCCCTTTTGTGTTCTTATCAGCAGACCGAGTGTCGGGGGAATGAAAACAATCGAAACTAGAACGGGGACTCGGTAGAGCGCATACCTTCGCCTATCACTGGGCATTGCATTATGAACATAACAATTGACTGTGCTACGGTAAATAGAAGAGTTTGACCTTTTCATGACCCTCACCTTGAACTTTGACCTGGTCGATCCCAAAATCGATTCAAATGTTTCCTGGATAATTACCAATCATCCCACCAAATTTCATGCGATTCGGTTTAATACTTTTTGACTTATGCGAATAACACGCACGCACGCACGCAAATACACGGCGATCAAAACAATGCGAAGGTAACTATTCAAGGTTTTGTTGCAGGTGCTTCACTTACTATTATCTAAATGTCGAAACACACACACACACACACACACACACACACACACACAATCAGGGGTAAGTTGATGCTTCTGATGAGAGCGTATCCAGTAGAGCGCCAGTGAAATGTCGCCCCCCGTGTTGAGCCGTTTTTACCTGAGTCTCTGAAGCCGGGGTTCACAAAGACCCGCGGCTCGTCCACCAGCAGCCGCTCCTTTTCGCTCCGCCGGCTCCGGCAGTGTCGAGTTCGCCCGAGACCCCCGAAGCACAGCGACATCGTCCCCCTCAAAAACAAACTCCTGGGTGACTCGAAAAACGAAAAACATCCAGTTTGCCAAAGACGTCCCGCGTCATCCTTTAATTCCCCTCTCCTCATTTTAGCGTTTCTATTATTTTTTATCGGCCCGTGCCGTTAAAAAAAAAATCTTCTCGCGGCTCGATTCTCAGCTCCAGCGACTTTCTTTTTGTTGCATCTCGCAAGCGGCCGTGATTCGACCTCCGTCACGTGGTCGGGTTACCGGCCAGAAGTAGCGAGCCGCTCGCCGGACGGGGCCGAGGAAGGCGGCCGCCGCGCGTCATCGGTTTCTTCCGGAAGCCGAAGTTTCCCCGACAACTGATTCTTAACGCGGGCGAACAAGCTCCTACACGGAAAAAAAACACCGACGGGATTAAAGCGAATCCGGCATCCCGTCGTCTCCAGATCCAGAGGAGACCCACGCTGTGGTAAATCACGAGATCTCAGAAGCAACAGAGCTTCCTCTTGTGTGCCCCTCTCCTCCTCCTCCTCCTCCTCCTCCTCCTCCTCCTGAATGGTTCTCCCTCTTGAAACTGGATCTTGATGGCAGCTGGGAGGCTTTTTCAGAAGAAGAAGAAAAAACTGGATTATCGTGTTTCGAGGTTTCCCGAATTACCCTCCGCCTCCGTCTCAGTGTGTACACATCAGCCTCATTGTGAGCAGATGTCGCACAAGTGTTGCGTCGGCCATTCATCTGAGCGTGTTTGTGGCGCTGCTACCAACGGGCGCCGCCGCGGTTCTCACAACACGACTCCTTTACATCATCCGTAAACGGCTCCGAAGATGGATTTTGTGGACTATCCCGATGCAGTTACACACGTTTATCTGAAGCACGTCAGGAAACAAGGGGAGATGTGTTGTGCGTGTGCTAAATGGTAAATAACGAGAACATTTGCTGAACACGGGTATCCTCGTTCTTTTCATTAGAGAAGTGCGTCACCTCCTCTTCATCACACGGAGGTGATCGCCCCGCTGAGGGACCGCATGCTGATGTGAAGATTAGCATTTTAGGATGTTTTCAGAAATAAAAGAAAGAAGATTCATGGGGACTAAACTGTCGTTCCGGGTTATTTTGAAGATTTATTTTCACGACGCTGGTTTGTCGTGTATCATTGGAAATGCGTGCGTGCGTGTTATTCGCACAAGTCAAAAAGTATTAAACCGAATCGCATGAAATTTGGTGGGATGATTGATTAGATTTTGGGATTGATCGGGTCAAAGGTCAAGGTCATGAAAAGGTCAAATCTTCTTTTTACCATAGCGCTGTCAATTTCTATCCAATTGCCAAGTAATGCCAATTGGAGGGGGCGGGCGCAGACGTGTTCCACACAGCCGGCGTGGCAGACGGACGGGCGCCGCCGCGGTTCTGCATGTGGACACAGACGAGCGCCGGAGTCGTCTGCCATATTGCGCGATGCAAGACAAGCCGCGAGCAAAGCTATACTAACCCCCCCCCCCCCCTCGTCAGCCTCGGAAAACATGAGTCAGCGCGAGGAAGACGGCTGCGAGCATACGCGCCCGCTTTTCGAGACGCTTCCCTTCGTCTCGCGGGCCGGCGCTCGGCGAGGGCGGCGACCCGACCCGGAGCGCGTCGGCAGAAGGCCGGTAGGTGGTTGTATTCCTACGCTGCCCAATTTCCTCTATTTTTCTCCCCTGAATAAAGAGTGTTGCTGACCTCATCCACACACACACACACACACACACACACACACACACACACACACCGGCAGCACGACTCACACCTGACGAGCCTCCAGCATCCGGCAGCGAAGCACAAACGCACGTGTCACCCGCCTCGCTCCGAGGTGTTTGGTGACGGATGGGTGTCGAAGCTCGCGACGAGTGACTCACCAGGTGTGATGATATCTTTCCTCCACCCCCCGCCAGGTAAGAATGATGTCATGATTCTTAATTATAGCCAAATGTGAACATTGGGATTATTCACTCGCCCGGCCTCGACCGGAGTGGACCGAGCCGGCGGTTGGCAGACCGACCGCATGAAGGGGGTTATAATCATTCTGCCCGAGGCTCTCATCTCATCAAATGACTCCCGATACGGTCTGGATTTCAAATTCTGGCTGAGTTGCGAGCAAAAAGAATAACAAATGCGAGTCGCCGTGCAAAATACGGATTCATGTTGAGGCTTCAAGCTTCTCAGGGAAGAAGAAAACACACAGAGCATTTCTTTAAAGAGTCAGACGATGATGATCGGGGCTGAAGAACCCAAACAGCAATACGAAAGAAATGTACACTTTTCATCTTCTCTGCATTTAACGCATTGGTTAGTGGGGAGAGCGGGGAATGGAACCGACAACCTCGTGGTTTACGGGATGACCACCCATCCCCATGAGCTACAGCCAATTTTACCTATTCATCTCAAAAAGATGAAGATCAATTAAGCCTTCTAACGACAACCAGAGATATAGAATTATGTGTTACTTTAAATATAGCATTATAAAGATATGCAGAATTATTACGATGGGGGGGGGGCTCATTAAAGGATTTAAAGGAGGCTTTAACCAAACGTATCAAGGTTAGAGAAATTAGCTTGCTCCATGTCCATGACTCCATAAATGCCCCTATTAGTCTTTTTTTATGGTCTGCAAAGCATTTTAATTATTTTTATAGAATTTAAAATCCCTATAGCTCCCTTATTATTTCCCTGCTCGCAGATATTCCGCTACAGTGAAACAGCAATATGAAGCTGCGTTGCTAATAAGCGTCTCTACGTCGTTTATTATGACAATAATCTGCTTCTTTTCTTTCTGTGCCAATTAACTGAAGTTCTGGTGGACGTTATCGACCGAATGATGGATCCGTTAAACAATCGACAGATAAATCAATAAAGGAAGTCATCGTTTGTACTTATAGTGATAACGCACTTTCTGAATTAACTTCATTGTGTCGACGTTTCAGAACCCGAAGATTTCAGAACGAAGATCCGACATCCGTCACGGCGCCGTGAAGAAGAAAGAAGAGACGGGAATAAATCATCACGGCTAATGAGAAGCGCGTGGGCGGCCACCGGGGACTTCCTCTGGAGCGCCGATGTTTTCCTGGGCGTGACCATTCGGCTCTCGGTGGCACAAATTACCACACTTGATGCGACTGCCCCCCCCCCGCCAAAAAAAAAAAACACGTCGAAAAGATGGGCTTAGTGGTTGGAAAGAGAACGACACGCGGGGATGGATGTACGTGGATGTGAATAACTTACCGACGTAACGTAAACAAACTGTTTCAGTGCGACGGAAGCCAACCTGTGCACCTCTGAACACAAATAGGTGTACGCACACACACACACACACACACACACACACACGCACACACGCACAGTGCAGATATGCAAAAACGTGTTTTTGAATCTCCCAGGTGATTTAACAGCAACAGGGAAAACACAAAACAACCCACATTTGCCAGACCCCCGTCACCCTAACCCCCCCCCCCTCCCACCCCCCTTTCCCCATCCGCATCGCCGGCAAATGAATATGGGCGAAATGAATAAGTCAGGAGGGACTAGAGGGGCTTCAGACGGCGAGGAAACTTTATGATAATTAGGCTTGCAGTGGCGGTATTGAGCGTGGGCGTAGTAGAGCTTTTTAATATTCAGCTGCACTGGCGACGGAGCATACGTCACCAGTGCTCCACTGCAGAGAAAATGATAGGTTTGCGAAGGACGTCTGTGGGAGGCTGTGGAGAGAGAGAGAGAGAGAGAGAGAGAGAGAGAGAGATTCCAGACACTGCCGTCTCTAAAAATTCAGTTTTTTTGAGATAGAGAGATAGAGAGAGAGAGAGAGAGAGAGAGAGAGAGAGAGAGAGAGCCTGGGCTTTTGTGTGGTGAGAGAGAGAGAGAGAGATTGAAGGGAGAGAGACAGTGACAGAGTGTGTGTTTGTTGCATAACCGGAGCTGTAAAAGCAACATTGATGCTCGCTGCTAATTTCCTGTTTCCACTGACAGAACATACTAGACCTGAAGTGCCAAGGATTAGTGTGTGTGTGTGTGTGTGTGTGTGTGTGTGTGTGTGTGTGTGTGTGTGTGTGGGCACACACCTGTAAATGCTTCTTGCAAGCCAACGTTACTATTCGCTCAGAAGGAGACGTTGAGAGAAAAAAAGAAAAGAAAGGTGCAGAAAACCGCGGGTGAGGGTTTGCCGACTTGGCCGGAGAGAGAATGGAACAACTTTATACGGGGAGAAAAAAAAAAGAAAGAAAGAAAAAAGGTCAGCGTAAATGTCATTAACTGGGAAATGTTTTCGGGGGAAACACGGCGACAGGCCTATATGGCGTTCTTGTAGAAGATGACAAAATGACCGGCGAGAGAACGTAGGAGGAGGCGGCAGAGAGATGCAACGTCTCCACTGGCAGGCGCGCGCGTGTGTGTGTGTGTGTCTGTGAGTGTGTGTGTGGGCTGGAGGAGAGCTCCCAGTCCTCCTCCTCCGCCTCCACACATTAGTTTGCAAAAACCCCCGCTTGCTTCTGGTGTCATCTTTTCAAAAACTCGCCTGGCAAACCGTCTCTTTTATGCAACGGCTTCCTTCAGACGGTTCAGCGTTCAGGAATCAGTATTAATGTCGTCACGACAACGCCATCGGGCTTTTAGAGAATCGACGCGCCGGACGCGACGGCTGACGATCGTAATTTGTTGACGTCTCCGTGAAGCTGCCAACAATACGGCGGGAGGCGGAGATGAAGGGCAGCGTTTGTGAAAGGGGAAGAAATCGATTTTGAAAAGAAAATCGTGCGTCGCTGTCATTTAGGCGAAGAGCTCCGGGCGAACCGAAAGGTCTCATATCGACGCCCTTCAGGAACGATGGCGCTCCATCGTCGTAATCGAGGGTCGGGTACCGGAAACCGATGATGACGAGAGCAGCCTCAACTCAGATTAGTATAAAATGACACAAATGACTATATCAACATCTATTTATTGAACTTTAACAAAACTGCAAAGTGCAAATTGTGCAAAGTGCAAATGTAAAACAAATCTTGTTTGTGGCATTTAGTCCAGCACTTCTTCTTTAATGTGTCTCGTCCGTATATTGAAGCATTAATGATAACAAATAAAAAATGTGTTGTAAACAACGCGACTAGTAGAGGCGGCGAGGTGCTCCGTGTTGCCAGGTTGGAGGTGAAGTATCGTATCAAAGGCTCAAAATGGTCTTATTTGGAGGATAATCATCGTGTATCTGGCAACCCTGAGATCGTCGATCAATGACTGTCCTCTATACCGTCAGAGCTCGCACAAGAAGGGGGAGCGTCAGGGAGATACCATTTCCAAAACGTGTAAGGGGTAATAACTAGTTTGTGAAAAACCCAGAGAAACACAAATATCCGACGAAGCAAAATCCCGGAAGTTTTTGGAATCCCTGCCGGACGCATTGTTTAGGTCTCAAAAAGAGGACATGTCCGGGGAAAAGAGGACGTCTGGTCACGATACTTTAGCGCATAGCTGAATAACCATTAGCATGACGTCTGGTCACCCTATTTAAGCTAGCTCGTAGCTAGCTCGTAGCTAGCTCGTAGCTAGCGCTAGCTGCGAGCGTGACGGTCTAATATCTGTTTTTTGTCAGTGTACCCATGATAACGGCTTTTACACGGAATATGGCCGACGAGATGTCGTCATTGTCAATCATCGTTTTTTATATTTTTTTAAGTATCGGTTCAGGCAGCGGTATCGTTTAAAAAAATACCGGTTTAGCACCAATATCGAAAAAAAAGATCAAAAACATCCCAAATCCTAACACACGCCGACCACCCTTAAACTCAAAGTTACTTCAACTCACTTCTCGATTTCCATCTACCTTCCTTACTCTCTTGAGCGGCGCACGAAAAACAAAATCCTGCTCGGCCTCCTCCTTTTCTTCGCTCCTTTTCTCCGAGGGCCGAGAATAGCGGCACAATTGGGCACGCGCTCCCATGTAATTTCCCACGCCTGTTCTCTCCCTCCGTTGCCGTGCCGCCCATGCACGCCGAGACAATGAGCCTCGGGGAGCGCTCGCCACCGAGCTGACAACACCCTGTTACGAACAAGTCAGGAGGCCCCCCCCACCCCCACCCCGCCCACGCTAACAACACGCCGACCTGTGGAGCAGCTGCTGGCTGAGCCGGCACAGGAGGCCATGGACATCAGGTTTTTACACGAGTATAAAAAAAAAAGGAAGAGATCCGGCGTTCCTCTGTGGATGCAGCGCCATGTGTGTGTTATGTCATCCATATGCAGAGAATGGCGCCGAGGGCTTGTGACGCATCGCCGTTTCTCCGGATGCAACGTGGGATTCGTTGTTGTGTTCGTTGAACTGCGACGTGTTATCTGGGGACCGATGGAGGAACTCAACCCGGCGGCCTGGGAAGCGGCTCCGGGAGATTCGTGCGGCGCTCGGTCTGATGGGTAACGCGGTTTCCTGAGCACTCGTTCTGATGTTCACCATCTTCCGACCATCAGCAGACGTCTAGATTCCCGACTGTCGCGCCGACCGGACATCTCACCGAAAAGAAAAGTGGGACTCAGGGCGTGAAATTGAATAACTTTGAGATCATTTCACGCCGCACGCCGCGAAAACCGACCGTCAGAAAATGACGCGGCACCCGGACACGGCGGCTTAGTTCCATCCTCGATCGTCTGAGCGCCGCAGACGGCGAGGCTGGAGGGAGGCCGCTGCCGCCGCCGCCGCCGCCGCCGCCGCCGCCAGAACATCTCCATCCTAATTGGTGAAGTTTCGCGACAGCTCAATTTGTCAAAGTCGGTATGCGGCGGTTACATGGTGACATTTCCCTTTAATTTTTCTTTTTTTATTCGCCGCCCTTAAACATAATGACGCATGATCCCTGTTCCCCGCCGGGGGAGGAGGAGGAGGAGGAGGAGGAGGAGGAGGAGGAGGAGGAGGAGGAGGAGGAGGAGGAGGAGGAAACCTCTCATTGCCGCTCGCCGTTTCACAGGGTTCGTACACATGTTGAACAGTGGATTTCCAGGACTTTTCCAGGACTTTTCCATGACTTTAAACCAAATTTCCATGACCAAACAGAAATCTCGGTATAAACATAAATGTTTTGGGAAAATTGTGCGTATTGATTGATGTACGCCGGCTTATATTTTGAGCGTCTTTCTTTAAAAAACATTAATTATTTCAAACTCGACGTGAATGAACACGTGATTTTAACACATTTCCGTGACTTTTCCAAAACTTTTACGATTTAAGCTTTTTCCATGACTTTTCCAGGCCTGGAAATTACCATTTTAAAATTCCATGACTTTTCCAGGTTTTCCATGACCGTACGAACCCTGGTTTCAGTTCAGCGAGATGCGGGAACGAAAAAAAAAAGAGGAAAAAAGGGCCGAATGTGATTACAGTGGACGTGGGGACGCTGAGCGATGGCGCCCCGCCGGCGGTTCCTGCAATTTGCCTCTGGAGAAACGAGGCCCGCCCCGAGGCCTTTTGGTTAGGACGTCAAACCGAGCCTGAAAACGGCTGCAGTGAGACGGACCGGCCGGGAGGTTAGGAAACAAAACAACAACGACGACGGCTCAACATGGTCACGGACACGACAGTCGTAGGGAAGCATGTTTTTGCCCACACACACACACACACACACACACACTTTGTTAAAAGTGCTGATCAGAAGATGTGGTTCTCCCCCCGAAGCGCCGCAGTGTGCCGACTACGCAGTTTTTCTTTTGACTTCACCGCAGAGTCTCTCGTCAGACGAGGACACCGACGAGTGAAAAACGTACGGATCAAATCCTTCGAAAAAAAACACGGCGTCTTCATAAATCACATTAAATCAGAAGAAAAATGAAATAAGACAACAACTGTTGAGAGTGAGGAAACAAGGGAGGGGGGGGGGGGTAAGCGTTGTTTGAGAGTTCACGTGAAGAGAGATAAGCGCTGCGTCGGCACACCTGCAGGGGCAAAACAACAAAAAAAATGGAAAAACTACTTTTGAAATCATATTAACTGATAATCATCTCATTCAGAGAAACAGCGCGAGAGATCAACTCGTCTTGTATCCATCCGGCCTGCACACGGACAAGGAAATCATTATTAGACATGGGGGGGGAGAGAGAGAGAGAGAGAGAGAGAGAGAGTTCTCGCTTGGGGGGGGGGGAGAGAGTGTCCGACTCCACTCGACTTAATAGAGGCCCAAATCTAGGGATATTAATCCCAAAACTCCCGCGGCCCCGAGCAGCACGGTTTACTTCACGGGGTCCAACGCGTGTCCAATTTAGAATATTTTTGTAATTTCAGTAAATGCACTTTGCACATTTTTTCCAGCTGAAAATAAATAATCACTGGCGGCAAAAAAAAGACATGTAAATTTGCCATTAACGGGCATTTAATGAGCACGGGCGGGGGGGGGGGGGGGGGGGGAAGTGCTGCACTTGAGAGGCTGCTGTGCCCCCCCCACCCCACACACACACACACACCGCCCCGCCCGGTTCCTACATTCCATCGACCGGAGGGCTCTCCAATGCTCTCAGCGTATCGCCGGCTCTGTGACTCAGCCCGACGGCCTCGTTGAGATTTCAAGTGTCATAACCTCCTACACCTCCAATCCACCAGAACTTTCTAGCAATTGAATTGTTCTTTTCCTGCCACTGAGGTTGATTGTGTTTGAATATGATAGACACACACACACACACACACACACACACACACACACACACATCTTCCCCTGTGTAATCCAAAGTGAGGGAAGCTGCCTAATGAGCTGAGGGTTTTGGTTTGGGAGGCTGTGGAGAGCACATCTGAGCCGCAGGAATGACGTGAAATGAATCTCCTCCTCCTCCTCCTCCTCCTCCTCCTTCTCCTCCATCTTTAACTCTTATCAAATCCGCCCCCGACCCACAATGCATCAGCAGCATCCCCAGGAGAAGGGAGCCCTGCTCTTCAACCATACCGATGCTCGCCGCGATGCGCCGGCTCCATCTGCTCCCACACCTTCTGGGAGGAGGCGCTCCCTATAACGAGATTCTCCTCCGTTACGTAACCGCGCCGCGTGATGAATAACCGCCGACGCGGCCAAGATTTATGAAAATCCAGGGGAAGTCCCCCCCCCCCCCCCCCTCTCCCCTCCCCGCTGCCCGATCTACAATAATAGAAGATGACAAGCTCTGCTATGTTTTTTTTTGTTTTTTTTTACTCCAGCATCTCCATAGGCACCGGGGCTTGTGAAAGGTCACATGGCAGAGAGGCACACAGCAGTGCACTATTCCTGGGCTCTGGGAAGAGACAGGTGTGAGCGCTTGTGGGCGGGTGTGTGTGTGTGTGTGTGAGGGGGGGAGACCAGCTGAAAGGTGCTACAGCACTCAGAGCTGATTGTGGAAAGATACCGCATGGTGCTAAAAAAATCGTGTAGCAACCCTGCCCCCGACCCCCCCCCCCCCCCACACACACCCCCGTTTGACCTCTGGGGTGACGGAGGGCAGTTTAAACAAGCCAAGGTCAAAAAAGGATGAGAAAAAAAAGGCGTGGGCTGCTTTTATTTCAGGATTGCAGGACGGGGGCGGGCATCGTGCATCGTGCATCGTGCATCGTGCATCGTGCATCGTGCGGATGTCGGACTCCCTTCGCCGCGACTATCTGGGGAAAAAGAAAGCGTGTCCGATAAAGAACTCTATGAATAACAATAGAAAAGAGGCCAGGCGGCGGCGGCGGCTCAGCAGACGTCTTCTGATAGCGCACATCAAAGCCATCTCTGAGTGCATCTTTCTGAACGTGAAGCGCTTACCGTATCTCAGCGACTCGTTCCGTCGGATGCCAAATAAACTGAATTTGACACGCAGTACAATGACGTCGTGTTTTAGGGTAAACGGACACTTTAGGAGGAGCGTTGGAGAGGCCTGGGGGCGTGGCCAATAAAGAAAGAGCGAATGTTAGAAGAAGACTACGTGTGTACGCTTTTTTTTTTCTGCCACCCTCTATCATTTTTATTAATCTCCAGGATTGTAACGCGGTGGTCGGGAACACAATGTTTTAGGAGCGTGATTTCTTCGGAATGAAACTCATCGGTTAAGTATCTCACATAAAAAAAAACAAACGTGAGTCTTTACCGTTAATCCCGTGGACAACGCGTCCAAATGAAAAAGCACGTGGGCCTTTTTAAGGAGATTAATCGTTCGACGAGAAACACTAAATGATGAAACCTGACGAGGCTCGAAAGAATGTATCATAAACTGAGAAAAATCCCATTAAAACAGTTTAGCTTTTTAACAAAAGGACTGTGGGATGAACACATCCGCGTCCTCTGGTGTTCTGCGTACGGATTAACACAAAGTCAGAAAGCTGCACGAGTTTAAAATAAAAACAAACGCCGAAGCGAGGTCGTTCCTACACGAAAGAGCGGTCGCGTCTTCCCGGCTGCGTGTTCGAGCGACATCGGGACGAGAATCTCCCGTCACGATGGCTGACTGCTTACAGGTGGAGAGGTGATGAGATTAAAAACTAAATTAAAATGGATTTTTTTTTTTTTTTACTCCAGCGCATAAATTAAAGCAGCGACGATCCTGCGGCTGCGGGTATGAATTCACGGCGGGGACGGAGAGTCGAAAATAAAAGTTATATTCCGTTCGGGGAGATTTAATGGGCGATGAAACCGTGTGCTGACGACACCCAGCTGTTTAAAGTATCTGCGAATAAGGCGACGGCACGGCAAATATTTAGCAGGAAACAAACGACCGGGGGAATAAACTGTTGTGTCGGTTCTCCGTTGCCAATTTTCCCGCCAAAAAAGAAAAAAGGCAATATATCTTCCCGCCTAAAACCGTGTAAATTTTTTTTTTTTTTAAGCGAAATACTTAACATAAGCGGCTGCTTAAGTGGGGTTCGGTCAGTCTTGCGCTGGCAATTTTACTTCAGGACACACATACACACACACACGCTGGAAATAAAAAAAGCGATGACACGTGCACATTCGGTAGGAAACAACCGCCACACAGAAGGAATAACTTACGCCGCGGCCGCAGCCCAGCCAGCATCCTGACCGCGAATAAACTCTCGACTATTCTCGTGTTCATTCTAATAATACAAACATGTGGGAGAGGAATTGGAAATTATCCTCTTCACGTGTAAATAGCTGCGTGTCTCCATCCATCTCCTGCCGGCCCGGCAGTGACTCACGCACCGGCAACACATCCGAGGCCCGGAGGAAACGTGCATCCATCCGCCGTGGCGTCTCAAAGCGTGCCGTGCTCGGGGGGGTAATGTCGCGCGGCGGCGTGAAGTTTTTCCCGCTACACGAGGACGGAAACGGACGATTAAATCGACAGGTTGTGAAGAAAGATAGATAGATAGATAGATAGATAGATAGATAGATAGATAGATAGATAGATAGATAGATAGATAGATAGATAGATAGATACTTTATTAATCCCCAAGGGGAGATTTGTCATATAAAGCGTTGCATCTATTTACAGGGTTCTTACACATGCTTACCAATAGATTTCCATGACTTTTCCAAGACTTTTCCATGACTTTAGACCAAATTTCCATGAACAAAATGAAATCTCGGTATAAACATGAAGAATTTAGAAAATGTTGCGTATTGAGAGCGTACGCCGGCTTATATTTTGAGCGTCTTTCTTTAAAAAACATATTAATTATTTCAAACTCGGCGTAAATAAACAAGCGATTATGACTTTTCCAAAGCTTTTATGATTTAAGTTTTCCAGGCCTGAAAATTCCATGACTTTTCCAGGTTTTCCATGACCGTACGAACCATGTATTTCAAAAAGGTTGCAACTCGACCCCCGACCTCTGACGTGGTGATTTCTCTCACCGCGTCACACAGCTTGGAGGCAAAGTCACACACACACACACACACACACACACACACACACACACACACACACACACACACACACACACACACACACACACACACCGCAGCCCTTTACAAGCTTAAAACTTCTCTTGAGCTTATAAATGTGTCTTTGCAGATAATGTGACAGAAAAGACGCAGAAAAAAATGAAGAAAAGCCCTGAATGTGAGAAAAATATATAACTTCTGCAATTAAATTTCCAGGTCACTTGTGGGGGGGGGATGGGGAGGGGGGGGGGGGGGGGGTTCACTCAACCGGAGCGACAGAATAAATGAGAGATGCACTCAGTCAAGTGATGAGGACGCCCGTATCATTCTGTCTCTCTCTCCAAATAGACCTCCAGATCCGCGGATGATAACCGAAGCGTTACGGCGTCTGCTTGCGGCCCCCGGGGGACGGGGCCGCTGCCGAGAGTAAACAGACAGATAATCTGACTCCAGCCAACGAGCGAGCGGCGCCTCGACACAATAAACGGAGGAGATTCATTTAAAACCCCGACAATAAGCTCTGCCCACGTACTGCGCACGCCGCGGCCAGACGCCCTCGCTCTCTGCATCTCCGGCGCCGATGGGTGATACCATTTTGTTTTTGCGGCGACCGTGGGGGGGGGGGGGGGGGGGACCTGCATTTTTTTTTTATATCACTCCAGGAGGAAAAAAAACTTTAAAAAAACTCTCCTGCCGTGCGTGTTTGTGTGTGTGTAGTGGCGCAGCTTCGCCACAGGGGGTCGCTGTTGCCGTAGGACAACATTAAATATATCTAGAGAGTAACTCATGGAATCATCTGGAGGAGGAGAGCGTGTTTGTTACACTACTTGAATGTGGAATAACCTCAAAAGAGGAACACATGCTGCAAACTCCTCCCACGTCTACATCTACATCACATCTCATATTCTAACACTCATATTTTCCCAAAAACAACACATATTTCATCTTTTCAATGTTAGCGACAGAGAGGAGTGCTCGGAGAGGGAGGCTGAGAGACGGATGTTACATAAGCGGCTCATCAGAGGGGTGGCGGCCCACGCGCCGCGCGGCGCTCGCTGCCGATCGGCCTCTCGCTCGACGGAAGAACAAAATGGCCGAGGTGACTGGCTGAGGGGGATGCGGCAGAGGGGCGAGCAGTTTATGGGAATAATTAGCCATTAAGGGGACACAAGTGAACTGGGCGGCTACACGATGAGGGGAGGAGGAGGGGGGTCTACATATTAGAAATGAAGGGGCGCTAATTAGCTCGTTAGTGCGTAGCGAGCGCTATTCGCGGGCGGCGATATGGAAGTCGCCGGCGTTCCCGTGTTTAGACGGCGAGTGGGGGGGGGGGTCAGCGGGGTCAGAGGGAGCACCGACGTCCAAACCGCACAATCCTTGACCTCTAATAGGAGGCGGGGTTTATTTCAACCGGGTAAGTGTCGCGCGAGCCGGTGTGTGTTAGCGCGCTAGTTCCTCCGCGTTAAAGCGCTCTTGAGCTAACGAGACATTAAGACGCTCGTGATGAAATTAATCACTGGAGTTGTTTTTGAAAGCAGAAGGTGCCAAACACTCGGCGCTGACCGCGTCTCGAGGGGCGCGTGATTCTGATGCTTCGTATTGTCGTATTTGAATATTTGAGGGGCTTTGGAGCCGTTCCAACGCTTCACTTTCTGCTTTATCCTGTTTGTTGTTTTTTTTTGTTTTTTATTAACAGAGGAGATAAGTGTTGGTTGAGAACGAGAATGAACATTCAGCACCGAGAACAAGTCACGTGTCACAGGTTGCCTCAGACTGGAGGAGATGTTTGAGAGTTTATTGGAACAACCATGAATCGGGATATGAAAATATATATATATAAATATATATACTAACATGACAAGGAAAAGCAGCTGGAATCTAGCCTGACGATGTCATCCTCATAATTCTAGTCAGAATGTGAGTCTGGTACCACTCCGTTGGCCTGTGGTTATGGGGCGTGTCTCAACCCAACCAGGAAAGAAAATGCCTCTTCTCAATTGGATAGAGCTACAACCAATCAGAGCAACAGAATATGTGACGTATTTTAAGCGACGCATAGTTGTTGAACTCAACTGCACGCACGCTTGTAAACAAATTCAAACCAAGCTCCTTTTTATGACGTGGTTGGTTACGTTACGTTACTGTTGATCATCTGTCCATCATCGTATAAAGCTCGCCATGGCAATTTGATTGGTCCGACCAACTTCCCGACTTCAAATGTAGAGGGCGGGGCTAAGGTCTGGTATCCAGGCTAGCTGGAACCATCAACGTATTTGGCATTTAAGAAGATAAATGCAGGCACCTTTGGTTCCCAGCAGCCCTCTAATCAGTTTAGGAGATAATGGTTTAAGCGGCGACTGCACGGCGGCGACGGCGCGAGGAGACGACGCGAGGAGACGACGCGAGGAGACGACGCGAGGAGGCGACGCCAAAGAGTCGAAACATGTGGAATGAAGTGCAGTACGGACGTTTCTACACGGCGGGACACTTCTTCATGTTCCAGCCGGCGGCGGAGAGGACCGCTCCTCTTCCGCCAGGCGGCCTCTGATTGCGACGTGTTCACACACTGCTGTCGGCCTCCCGCTGTGAGAGGTGTGTGTGTGTGTGTTATGTGTGTGTTTTTGTGTGTGTGTGTGTGTGTGTGTTTGTGTGTTATGTGTGTGTTATGTGTGTGTTTATGTGTGTGTTGTGTGTGTGTGTTATGTGTGTTTGTGTGTGTGTGTGTGTGGGTGTGTTTGTGTGTGTGTGCGCTCCCAGCGTAGCACATCGTTGTCGCCCACCTCACTTCCCCCAGCAGATAAGACGAGGGTCAACATCGCCGACAAATCACCAGCATTCAGTCTCTCTCTCTCTCCCTTTCTCTCTCTCTCACTCTCTCCCTCCCTCTCTCCCTCCCTCTCTCCCTCTCCCTCCCTCTCTCTCTCACCGGCCCACGAACCCATGTCGACTCCACGCCCACTTGCCACTCCATTGCACAGGCAACCAGTTGCCGTGGCAACCTCAAAGCCTGTTTAAGCGTCGAGACAAATTTCACATTTTGCTCGCGCGACACTTTGTGTATTATTTAATTTTCCCCTCGACTAATGGGATCTATCTTTCCACCCGTGGCCCGTCTCCTTCCCCGGGGCAAACACACAACGCACAACAAGTGAACTCTGCTCCCTCCGGGTCTAATGGCGGCGCGGTCGTGGAAAAGCAGGCGGACCGACACCACGGCTGTTTTCCGTCAACGTCGGAGTCTCTCAGAACCGAGCGAGGATGAAACCGACCGCGGTCGTCTTCAAGCGGCTACGGCGGGCGAGGATCATTTCAATCCCCGATTACCCGTGAGCCGTTTCCCCACCAAGGCCATTCATAAACCTGCAGAAATAAAACCGCGGTCGTAATGAAAATCAATTATCAATTGAAAACAACTGAATGCGCGTTATATTAGAAAATGGCGGCGGCTCGGTTACATAACGGTGAGGAAGTGAAATCAGGAGGCCGTGTTCGGTTTGAACACTTTTGCACAACCCTACACGATAAACCGACGTCCAAAGTCACCGGAAGTATTTTATTGGATATGGCCGGTACTACAACTATCTGCATTAATATGATATATATATATTACATATTATATTTTTGGAATGTCCCCACTGTGGGACGAATAAAGGAATATCGTATATATATTGTATCATATCGTATTATTTGCTATTATTATCATAAAATGTTGAGGAATTAACACATTAGGAGATTAGAGATAAACATGTCTATCTGCTCTTTGGCTTTGGCTTTGTCGAAGAAGAAGAAGAAGAAGAAGAAGAAGAAGAAGAAGAAGAAGAAGAAGAAGAAGAAGAAGAAGAAGAAGAAGAAGAAGAAGAATTCAGTTCAACCAGCTGCTGTTGCAACGTGCTGTCAAGGGGGGCGTGACACACACAGGCAAACTCACTATGACACACACACACGCACACACACACACACACACACACACACACACACACACACGCGGCTGGAGGCTGCCGCCCTGCTCATCAGTGTCACCGCCACCGAGGCCCTCGCTGCACGAGGACCAGCGGGGGGGCAGCGATGGAAGGAAGAGGACACTTACATAAAGACAAGACGTAGAAACTAAAGGACTAAAGGAGTAAAGGACTAAAGGACTCAAGGAAAGGACTAAAGGACAGAACTAAAGGGCTAAAGGACTCGCGGGAGGCAAACAGAGCGACAGGCAAAAATACGAGAGGAGAAATCAGTAATATATATGTATAATATATTTATACAAATTATTGCCAAAGTGGAGACGAGCACACAGGATTCAACCTCTTCTAGAAGCGGGAGTCAAAATGGTGTCGCGACAAAGCGAGAAGCTGAGGCAGAGCGTCGCCACGGCAAGCCGCCGCCGCCGCGCTCCGAGGCCAAGGGCGCCTCGCCGTTTCCATGGGAGTCGCACCTCCTAATTCCTCATTTCTGGTCTACGTTGAACAAGAGGAGCCGCCGTCATCGTGCTCCGTGCAGCCGCCCACGTTCACCCTCGCAGAGCGTAAGAGAAAAGGAAAAGAGGAGGGGGGGTGGGGGGTGGGGGAGAAAAACCTGGCTTTCACACAGCGAGAGACCGGCGACACGTAATGGAAGGATGAGCATATTGCTCCACGAGCGAACAGCACGCGCACGTGTTGTACGGATCAGAGGCGGCCAATGAGACGCGTGTATGGGCCCAATCACACTGGAGCACGTTTACCCTTCCTGAAACTTCCAGGCAATTTCCTGGGAAATTAATTCTTAAAGCGACACTATGTAACAATTCCTACCTTAAAGTAACAGCTTGAAACAAATTGTGCCGCTACAATGACTTTTAATATGTTGATTTGCGCCTCCGCCACGGCCATCGGGGGTCAGTGGGCTAAAAACCCGACTATGTAACATGTTGTAGCGCCCGGTCCTTGGACCTGCTTTCTGTCATGATGACCAACGTCACATAGTCCAGTCCACCTCACAGGGGACTTTTTATTGTCTCCGCTACGCGACGTAGAGACAGAGAGACATGCTGCTGTGGAGACGATCAATAACAGACCTTTAGTTTAATAACAGAACAAAGACGTCTTTAAGAAAGGGACCTGACATTACTGCTGCTGTCATCTGGAGGAGAGAGAAAGTTACAGGGGGGCGAAGGAGATTTTTTATTTTTAACTCAAACTCAAAAGAGCCATATGCGTCACCGGAAGAGCCATATATGGCTCAGAGCCAGAGGTTCAGACACCTGATCTATCGTAACTGGGTATTTACGACACTGGAGTAAACGTTAAATACCTGAAGGGGGCGCTACAAGCTCAAAACTACATAATGGGGCTTGAATGAGAAATAACGAAAACAAAATAAATCATTTTATTTGAGAAGCCTTTTCTGAGGATCGGGGTCGTGTCCGTCCCTCAGCGGCGTCGACCTTCTTCATGTTCCGTGTTGTTCTAACACGAGGAGGGAGAAAAACAACTTCTCTGTCTAGACGAGAGATTCAAATCCTGAATGCACAATTAGGAACAGCGTTTCTGAGACGCTGCTTTTATAATTAGGCGAGCGGAAGAAAAGAAAGCAGCCGTGTCACGCGAGGCCGACGACGCGTCGCCGATGTTAAGATGGCCGCGGTGGAGACGCTCCCGCCCGAGATACGGAGGTCATGTCCTGGGGGGGGTTAGCCCATTACTAGGGATATGTTGAAATGTAACAACAAAATAATACGTAGATAACGGCCCGGTGTGGAGAGAGCTTTCAAATTCCACTAGGACTTTTCACATCGGGGAATCAAATGTCCGGAAAGAGAAATTCGGGAATTAAAAAAAATTGACAATGAAAAACACCAAACAACGGGAAAAATGTGGATCCCTACAAGATGGACCGTGATCCATATATAGACTTTTCCAAGTCTTTAAACCAAATGTCCATGACCAAACTGAAATCTCAGTATATACATGAACAATTTGGAAAATTTAGCGTATTGAGAGCGTACGCCGGCTTATATCTTGAGCGTCTTTCTTTAAAAAAACATTAATTATTTCAAACTCCATGTGATTATAACAAATTTCCATGACTTTTCTCAAACTTTTATGATTTATGTATTTTTCCGTGACTTTT
This sequence comes from Liparis tanakae, assembly GCA_036178185.1. Taxonomy (NCBI): domain Eukaryota; kingdom Metazoa; phylum Chordata; class Actinopteri; order Perciformes; family Liparidae; genus Liparis; species Liparis tanakae. Next base: position 18,623,867 of record CM070098.1, read on the forward strand.
CCAGGCCTGGAAAAGACCATTTTAAATGTCCATGACTTTTCCAGGTTTTCCATGACCGTAACTCCACGTTTATAACTCCCCGTCCTCTCTCTCTCTCTCTCTCTCTCTCTCTCTCTCACGGAGCAGACAGGAAATTAAAAAGGGCGTCCGTCAGTCGATCCGGCGGAGGCGTTCCTGGTGGATATTCTGGAAGAACGCGGAGGAGCAGCAACAGATATATAATCAGGAGTCCGTCGAGCAAACTGAAAATCATGTCGCCGCGCAGCCTGAATTCCATCTGGCGTGCCGACCACGCCGCCCTGGAGGCGCCTGGAGAGCGTCGCACCTGGGTCGCCATGGAGAGGAGAGGACGGCTGCACTCTCCCCGCTGACGTTCGCCAATTAGCCGACCCGCATTGAATGAAACGGCGAGCGGGTCGAGACCGACACTACGGTGCTCTCTCTCCATTAGCCGCGGCGGGAACAGCGTTATTAATAAGGAGTGCGTAGCGCATGGCGGCCGACTTCAACACGTGCGCGGTACTTCTTCCGTCTGGGCTCGTTATTCCTGCGTCCGGTTGCATTAGGCCCGGCAGCGCACTCATTACCCGGGAGAAAGATAGCAGTCTGCAGTTCAGCGCTCTCCTGGGGGGGGGGGGGGATTTAGAGCTTATTTATAATTTATTTAGGTGGTTAAAAAGCATTTTTTTTGTGCTTTAAAACCTTCACGGCGCCGAATATAAAACATTTCGGAGTAATGTGCCGGAGGGGGGGAGCGGCGGGACGGAAAGTAAAGCTTCTCCGCGGCCTCTCGACGAATCCACGGTACGGGGGAGTCGTTCTCGCGGGGCCACGCCGTGGCCGCCGGGGGAACTCGACGCCGCGGCGAGGACGTGGGACAGACGAGCGGGAGAGGGGGGCGCTTCCCCTCCAGGATTTTCCTCCTCCGATAATCTAATTCGGTCCGTGGCATCCTCTCCAGGTGGCGGCTGAACAGTGGGGCGAAGAGGGAGATTAGGAAGAGAGCGACGACTGCTTCCTGACTACACATCCGGTGGCTGAGTCCCACTCTCCTCCTCCTCCTCCTCCTCCTCCTCCTCCTCCTCCTCCTCCTCCTCCTCCTCCTCCTCCGGATGCTCCCCTGTCTCCGTGCTCCTGCCGATGGGTTTTTAAGCCTCTTATTAGCACGGCGACGCGATGCTGTGGCGCTGCCGCGTTGTCGATAAGGCGACAGAGGAAGCACAAAGCCATTAAATTACACGTATTGATTTGTCAAGGGCATGCAGCTGCTCTCCACCAGGGCAGAAAACCAGACAGAAAAACTTTGTAATTCAAGTTAAATTCTATTAAAAAGCAACATATCGACTGGTCCGGTCATCATAACACGAAACGTACGAACTCCAATTGGACTCCCGCTTCGTTGTAGATAACGATTGTGAAAGTAAAGTTGTAATCAGGGGCCTCGGGTGAGAGGAAATCGTTGGGCGAGAGCGAGAGATTCGAGAATGTGGAGCAGAGTGAACGAGAGACAGAGAGGGAGTAGTAGAAATGAGAGAGAGAGAGAGAGAGAGACTCATTTTACACTCCGAGACTGGCAGAGCGAATCGTCTGGGCCCCAGAAAGCTATAACTTCAACTAGTGTGGAAAGAGTTGCATCAGTTTCCATTTTTCTCCAACTTTCCGACTAACTTTTTCACGAGATGCTCGCGCCCGAAATCCTGACATGCGACGCCGAAAGAATGCGAACGAAAAGCAGGGAGACAAAAAAAAAATAACATCCCCCCCACCCACAGTCCTTTGTTTCGGAAAAGTTGATGAGACAAGAAAATGTGTCCACATACACACACACACACGCAGAAAAGAGTATACACATTTGTTGGGCCTGCAGTGACGTAATGAGAAGATGGACGGTGGCACGGCGAAGGAGAGGACGTCTGTGTCTTTTGTCAATTTAAGCCAAATTGCTATTATTACGGACACGCACGCGCACACACACACACACACACACACACACACACACTCAGACATGGCAGTTATGAATCATCCTAAAAAATGCTTGCATCATCTCCTTCGCAGTAATTTCTATCTTTTCCAGATAACATTAAAGGAACGAGTGAGAGATGTGGGGGGGGGGGAACAAAGAGTAAGAAGAGATGGGGGGGGGGGACCAAAGAGGAAGAAGAGACGCGGGGCAACTCGGTTGCAAAAGTTGCCGAGCTGTTGATTTACGAGCCTCCGCGTTTGAAGCTTCAGATCTCTCCATTCAACTAAAGCAAAACAAAAACACTGGAGACACCTGGACCCCCCCCTCATCCTCACGAGCCGCCGCCGACCTTCTGGGTCTTTGAGCCAATTTACAACACACCCAGCATCTGATGCTACAAAGGACGTCGCACATAAGAAAGGCACACTTAAAGTCATTTTCTGCTTTGATGTGCCAAAGCATTTCAAAGGATTTCTTCTACCCCAAAAAACGGAATATAAATGGGACGTGATTACGGGCCGCGCGGCGCCGACAGGTGTGACCGCAAACAAGTTTCTGTCGAACCTAGAATGAAAAAAGAGGAGAAATACGTCTTTGTTGTGTCACACGGACGAGACTGCACGCGTGTGAGAAGATTTATGGACATACCGACGCAAGAAATGTAGATAAAAGACACATTTTCAATTTTATTGTATTATTTCATGCCAACGGGGTTGTTCTGTACAGTTAATTTGAGTGTTTTGGAGTACACACTTTTTATATATATATATATATATATATATATATATATATATACATATACATACATACATACACACATATATAGATATATATATATAGAGAGAGAGCGAGAGAGAGAGGGAGCATATAAATATATATACACACCATATAATATATATATATATATATATATATATATATATATATAATCTTCAGCAGACAACCCAAATCTAGAAAGAAATAACCCAAGAGAAAATAAATGGCAGCACAAAAACAAGTGCTGGATGGAGAAGGTCACTGAGTGGTGAAATTCACAAAAACTAAATTATTTAGTTTTTGTGAAAAATAACCCTAACCCTATTGTTTACTTTTATTTGTGAATTTATTTTAAAATATAATACTTATTGAAGGAAGAAAAGCCTCAAGTCAGTCGCGATGTTTGATTCTTACCCCCCACACACACACATTTAGAGGTTGTTTGTGTGGCCACCTTGGTTCACGTCCCCGCTGCCCAAGTAAATATGATGACAGCAAGTAATTAAGAGACGTAAACAAAATCCAAATCGCCCTGCGGCCGTCGAGCTTCGCTACAGCTCCAAACCGCACGACCGCGGGGATCCCCGTCCGACCGAGGAAGCTGTTTTCTGACTGACAGCGCATGAGTCAGCAAACATGTCAAATGACAAACACTGAGATGGGTCCAAATTAATGGATGCCAAAAGTGTGGATTCCAAAACCACTCAACTTAACTGCACAGAACAACCCCGTCAGCACCAAATAATACAATTAAATTGAAAAGTGTGTTCATTCTCGAGCTTTTTAAAAAATATATTTTTTTACGATTAGCATTTCCTTACGCGAGGAGGACCGAGGAGCGTGAATGAAGTGTGTGCCGCTGAGTCATCGGGCCCGACGGATGACTGAACGCCTCACAAGTTAGCGTCACACGAGAGGCGCTATATTAAGGAGCGTGCAGTCACTTCCATGTGTGAAGGGACTACAACTGGACTACAACACGCCGTACATCACGTGTACCGGGAGACGCAGCGCTGGGATCCGCCGTGCGACTCGTCTATCGAGATAAACCGTCGCTCCGACATGCGCCAACGCGCAGACGACCGACTGATCGTCATACAGGCGTTTCGTTGCGTTTTTTTGTTGTGCTTTTTTGTTGCTCCCGGGTTAAAATAGACTGTGTTTTATTTCTTACGTCATCGCCACAGGCGTCACATTTTTTCCGCGGCGTGCCGGGCATCTCGACCGCAATCGATCGGCGTACGGAAACACCGCGTGAGAGGAGAAGAGTACCTCTCGCTGCAGCGAAAGAAGAAGAAAAAAATGTACACAATAATTACACGGCTGGCTTAGAGCGAGAAGAGGCGCAAGCGGATTGGACAAATTGCTCCGTGTTACGAGTGGCGTGGAAGTGGGCCAGCCGAGAAGATGGCGTCCCCCATCTGGGATCCTCTCAGGAGGTCATCGCCGCTGAGCAATCAGCATGCTCCAGAAGAAGAGCCAGAAAAGACCCCGTAATACATCATCAGCGCTGCTCTGCGTATGACCCGCCCTGGGCTATACGCTCCTCTCCTTTCATGGAAATATATGCGGTACAGGAATCAAATAGGGGTAATGCACATGCAATCCAACGCAACCCCCCTCAACCAGCCCCCGTCTTTGCACTTACTTCACCATTAGAAAGCCAAATCAGTCAAGTCAACACATTTAAGAGGCTTATGGGTAGATTGGCCGTCTGCACGTTGAGAAAAAGATCTGGGATCACTGCAGATGGAGGAACTCACATTGTGGGGTTTCTTATTCCGTTATTATTGAACCCCCCCGCCCAACGGCACAGCCTAAGACCCTGTTTACACGATGGGAAAACGCATATATTTTCATGCGTTTTGGTCTTTCATTCACACAAAAACTGAGGTTTTATCACGGAAAACGATCATTTCTAAAAACTCCGGCCAAAGTGGAGATTTCTGAAAACTCAGTTTTTGTGTTTGCGTGTGAACTAGGTCAAACAGAGTTTTAGATTATCAAAAGGCACAGTATGCGACTAACAATGCTTCACGTCACGTGAGCGTCCTATGGGACGTATGTGGACGGCGTATTCATGCAGGTTCATATAAACAGAAACTTTTTTGAAAACGACCTTGTGTGTACAACGTTATTTTTTTAAACGGAGGGGCAGAAAAATATTCCTTTCTGTTAATACCCGGCTATGTGTAAATGTGGCCTCAATCATACAGCAGTACTGTTGAAAAAAAGCTGGCTCTTACAACCCCCAGGAGGGCGAGAGGGCGAGGAAGTCAAGGCTTTACATCCGTAGACACGTCACTGTACGGCAACCCTTAAATCCCGTAGGCCTCCACCCAGGGGTGCCATGGAACAAGCATTGGAGTTGTCCACCCTGGTGTCTGAACAATGTAGTTTTTCACGCGAGTTTGTGTTGCCGTGTGTTTGTGAGGCTCACCTGCAGGCCGTCGGGAGTCCATCAAGGTGGGCCGGAGGCAGCGAGGGCACGAGGGAGAGGAAACAAAGGAAATCAATGAGGAGTCCTATAGAAGTTAAGCTGAATATAAATCAGTTCAGTGGTTACTCGATACGCCGACGTCTCGCTTTGTGAGGCCGCTCACGTGGCTGTATGTGTAGAGTAGTCTAGTCGTACCCCTGGGCCTTCTGACATCCAAATGAAACGTAGACCTTTTGCATTTTACATTATATATACATAATTTACCATGTCCGATAGGAAAGCCTTGTCATATAGAAATACCATGCGTCTGTTATTACCCCTGTACTGTCCACATATTTGTTTTACTTTAATGTGTCCATATAATACGGCGTTAGAATCCCTGGCCGATCGTGACTAGGGTTGTGTAACGAAAATCGGTGTCAATATGGAGACGGTGAAAACGTGGAGACCGATGATGACGAGCAGCCTTAACTCAGATTTGTACCGTAACGTTGATTGCGAGTCTTTCATTCATAAAAGTAAGCTAACGAATAATAACGTATCCATTATAACCATGTTTAGCTGCTAGCGCGACAGTCTGATATCCGTTTTGTTGTCAATGCTATAAGAGAAGGTTTTTTTCAGGGAATATGGCCCATATGGGGAAATATGGCCCCAAGAGGTTTTTATTGTCTTCATTATCAATCGTCATTTTGTGTTTCTTTATATTTTGAGCTTCGGTTCAGGAACCTGTATCGTTTTATAAGTACCGGTTTAGCACCGGTATCTAAAAAAAAAAAAAAGATACCCCTCCCTAATCGTGACTTTGAATATGAATGTATGGTTGAGATAAAGCAACGTATAAGATATCCGGAGGGTTAAGCTATACTGATGCATCTGTATTAATAATATATCAGAGCAGTTTGTAATAAATGATTCGATCCTGGTCGACATTTGACCTTTGGTCCTGTAATTTGTCTATTAACGGTTATTAGGTTCAGCTACAGAAATCATTGATTAGATCCGTTTCTTTTGCTTATGATAGTGTTCTCTATTGATTAGTACGACTGAGATCTTCCGTGCATCAACCACCACCGCATCCCGAAGTGCTTCTAAGCAATTAAACCCTTTGGATCGGAGTCGTCTGCGTTTTCTTCGTCCGAGTGTAGACTAGCCGTCACCGCCACCGTCAGCGGATTAGAGAGCTTTACCGGAGCCGGTGAGAATCGTAGATAGTCGGCAGAAGGACGGGGAAAGACCTCCTAGTTACCCAAAGGGACGTGACGGAATCAATCCCCGGTGTTCCGTGTCACGGTATAAAACAAAAGCCGTCAGTTGTGCTGATATTCTGCCATTTGGAGAGTTGCTTCGTAAGGGGCACGCTGTCAGCTAGTATCAGTTTAGTTTTGGTTATTCCGGCGTGTTCGTACTATTCGGGCCAATATCATCCCAAAATCTGACACCTTTCAGAATTTATTTTCCCACCGACCTCCGGATACCTTTTGTTTTGTTAGTGAAATAACCGTTGTGTTCAGTTGACGGTTAGTTTGACACAGCGAGCTGTCGGAGGGAACTCAATAAAGAAAAAGGAGTTGAATAATGTCGTCGTGAAATGTGAAATGAATAATTCACGAGATCGTCACAAAGAAACAAAAGTCGTAAGGAGGATGCAATCCGGTGTCACATTTCCGTAAGACGACAAAGGTAAGCCGAAGATGGCAGACGTCAAAGCTCGGTGACGGATTCAACCTTTTTGTAGACGGCGTTGTGTGTGTCAGGTCTGAATAGCATTATTTATCTTTAAAAGAAACTCGAGGTCAGATGACAATTCCTGTTCTGTGGCATCCCATCGACTAGATCACAGACATCACAAATGCTCCTTATTGAGTTTGGATTATCTAGTCGAGAGCGTTTCGATGTCCAGTCGGCAAAATCTGCTGACGACCAGATGAGTTAATTGAGTTACATGATCCTCCATCTTCCCCCATCTATCCGAGCTCTCCTCTTGTCTGCTTCTAACTGATAGAAAACCGGCCTGACATTTAAAAAGACGCTCTCAGAGGAGTCTTACTAATACAGATGTATACTATATGTCACAACACCGGTTGCCGCTGCGCCGCATTGACAGTAACGTTCTGCCCGTCGAAGTCTGACGGACTCAATCCCAGTCCACGTTCAAACGCAACCACACCACAAGCTCAGCCTCCTATTAAAAAAAGAGTTAACTTTCCTTTCCTACTGCAGACATTTGCCAAACACGATTCACATTGGGTAACATCTCATAAAGCCAGTTTTTTTCATTATTTTTTTGTACATGTCACAACGTTCTGAACGTAGAACATTTTGAAATCTCCTGCACAGAGATCTCCAGGAAAAAAATGTTGGTTTGAGTGGGTGTTATTATATCACCAGATGGACACAAGAGGACAAATTATCCAGGATATTTGAGTAAGGCTCCATTAGAAAACAACCAAATAAGCCTAACTGCTTCCATGTTGAGGAGAGGAGGGGGGGGGGGAACAATGCATTGGTCTGATACAAAAACAAACCCTTTTCAATCATCACTTCTATCCCACTAGAAGTGTGCAGTGGTGTCTGTTTCCACAGACACCCCGGCCCCTCAGAGAAATAATATGGGGCGTGCGTGCTGCTTCTTCTTGGTTATGTCCTATAACTCATAGCCATCGAGAGCCACTCCATGTTTGGCTGCGCAGTTGCTCTCCTCGTCCTCGACTCCGAGGTGCTGCATTGCTCAGCACGGGCATTATGCATCCAGAAAAATCCACAATGACTCATCGGCATACCAGTTCATTCCCAACGTGCATCATATAATAGCTCGCTCCGTTCTCCCTGCGGCTAGGAATACATGAACTAGAAAAGTATAAGCAACAAGCTGCGGGGCAAAACCAAGAAGCACGAGGAGTTCCGTCGACTACAGTGACAAATATCTACAGAAAGTTAGTGAATTTCATGTTTTAGAGTGACTGAAAGGCTAAAGGTTCACTCACACTTGATTTCACAAAGTGCATCAATTAAACAGACCTGCAGAGATGAGTTAGAGATGTAATACCGTGATGCATTATCCCATCTCTAGAAAGTAAATGAATTCATGTTTTAGAGTGACTGGAAGGTTAAAAGGTTCTCTCGCTTTTGATTTCGCAAAGTGCATTGAATGAACAGACATGTGTAGATGAGCTAGAGAACTAAGACTGTGCTATAGAAAGTAAACCAGAACAGTAGCTCAGGCTCAGATAACCTCAGGTCAAACCGCCCTGAGGGGAACCCTATCTGATCCCGTCTTTGTCGGAAATAAGGATGTCTCGTCTAGGACCAGCAGCAAACAAAGGAGGTCGGGGCCAGCAGTCGGTGCAATTATCTGCACAGAGGCTAAAGAGATATTTAGAGGATGGGGTATGAAAGGAAAAAAAAGTAGGTAGCAATCCTAGAGAATGGTATAGATTGATCCTGCCATACCAGCGGTGTTAAGAGGATTCCTAGACTGAAAACTCGCCCCCAACAACCCCAATTCCTGACCCCTGTCTCAACATATTGCCGCTCTAATAACTTGTCGCTATACCGGCGCTCACCGACCCAAACTCTCATTACATCCATCTCCTCGGGGTTCTGCACCCAATATACATCCATCCAGGTCACGGGAAAGACCTGTGTGTGGGGAAAATTCACACATCCAGAGGAGTAACAATCAAACACACACACACACACACATAAGCAGAGCTACTCCAGCCACCTACTGGTGTTACATAACCTACGGCGCTGCCTACCCGCCCACCGCCAGATCTCTACTACGCTCAGCCGCCGACGGAGATGCATCACCGAGCGCTGGTGCACGCTGCGAAAGGATAACGAGGCAGTGAGCAGCGAGGACGAGTCCTCTGGTGCTAAATGACCCGCGTTCGTCTTCACGGGGTAAAACTGAGATTTCAATCGGATGGACGTTCCCAGTCACGCGAAGAAGAAAAAAAGTAGACCACTAATCGTGGTCGAGCTCTCGCTCGCCAGCGAGCTAAACGTAGGGTCCTATTTACTAAAAGCCCCATTGGCATGAAAAGACCAGAGGAAGTTGTGTGTTATTTTGTAAATAGGCAAAATGTAGCTTTGAATTTGCAGGGGCCCGCAATGGCTGCCAATTCTTTTCTTTTCTTCCTTAAGACCAACTTCATGCCAGATCCTGACACAACTAAAGATACCTCTTTCCTAGAGCTGAGGGTCTCCTGAAGCCAAATATGTGAAAAGGCAAAAATGTAGTCGCGTGAATATTCTCAGAGAGGCCCTACACAAACACGAGCGATGCCCCCCACCCCCCCATCGCTTTAAACGGATGTACTTGTAACTGGACTGAGCCCTGCGAGTCAAGAAGTAGGGCACAGTTCAAATTTTAAAAAAAATGTGCCGATGTAACAAATATTCTGTGGACGACGTGTAAGATGGAGACAAACGGCTCACTGTGATTTAAAGAGTATCCCTAGATGGCAGTTGGTCCACTTTCGCAACAGAATGGGCCCAGGAGCACGACAAGCCTGTACACCTGTATACAACAGGTATTCTGTGTGGCAACACACGTTTTTTTAGCCGTACGGTATTTAATCCGAGGCTAACCCATAACCGAGGGAGAGCTCTCCTTACGCCGGACTCCTCCGCGAAGTAAAATCTCATCATCCGAACCGGAGCTGCTGAGACGAAGCCCCGAGCGAGACTTACAGCAGCTCGTTTTCAAACGGGCACAACCTGTGCCGTCCACACAGACGCCGAGAGAGACGCTCAGTTTATTACAGTCGCCTTAAGAAATAAGAAATGATTAAAAAAAGGACCAAATTGTGCTTGGCGAATGACGTGGGCTTTTTCTTTCTTCCAAATCTCCATAGTAACATCGCTCCTAACGGGCAAGGACTAAGAATACAACTCGGGTGAATGACTTATGCTTCAGATTTTATTCACTTTTTGGCCTCTGGTGTCCTGGTATTTCGTGAGCCGCTATTATTTTGGCGGAACCTTCCGATAAATGTGCCGTCTTGTCGGCATGTGATCCACTTTTTATTTTTCAGAACAACTCAATTTAGCTCTCTATTTCACGATACATTCATATGTATACAAATACTGCAGGAATGAAGTCATTAAACTCCCGACACAGACAGATATTAACCATTCTGCCTGAAGTGAAGGCCGTGTAATGATAAACTAAGACCTCTTAAACCACGAGGGCCCGATGCGGGAGGGTTCTGCTCGCCACGGGGCAGTGTTCGCTTGCAAAATGGAAAGAAAATATTCTTCAGTTTGAAATGTTCCACAGTTTGAAAGTTTCATCTCATAAATTATACAGGCAATGCACCCGGGACTCCATTAGAAAATTATAGGTAGAGCAGCGTTTCCCAAACTTTCTTTTTTTAAGGGTGGAATCCACTTTTTTTAATACTGACAAACCACAGTGACTCGATTCATAACAGGCCTCATCCATAAACTCTGAGAAGGTCATTTGTGCATGAATAAACGTTGGATGTTTTTTTTGCTTCCATTATTTTTGCATCACCTTAAATGATCTAGTTAAAAACAGACATTTAGAAGATAAAGACATTTGAAAAACTCAGTTTTATGCATGTGTGAAAAAATATAGAACATATTCACATGATTAATAAAATATACTCTTGTCAGTAAAACAGACAAAACAAACGCTAGCCTTAAGAAAGAACTTCAACAGAGCAAGGAGTAACAACAACGTGAAAGTTGAAACTAATTGGGATATTATTGTATATTGCACAAAAGACTATTTGTAAATTCTCGATTTCTAAAGATAGCTCTTCTACGGGTGATTGGTACAAGGGGATTTTGGAAGTTCCCCCTCTGGAAAAGATGACCCACACCCTCCATGATGAAGTGAAGCAATTATATGAGATATGGAAACCGGTCTTTGACATGTTGGACCCCTCCGAGCTGGACTTTACCCTGCCAGATTAAAAACACTAATTGTGTGGGTTTATTTTTGTTATTCTTTACTCTTTTATTCCTCCTTTCCCTCTGTATTGGATCCTTAAGTCAAGTCTTGATCATTTGTAAAAAACTAAATAAATATAGATTTAAAAAAAGAAAGAAAGAACTACAGCGAGATGCTCTCGTGTGGCTCATACGCATACTTTAAATATAAACGTTGCCCCAAAGATTATGGAAGAAATTCAGCTAATTAATTTGCTTAACCTAATCAAATCTCCCGCGACCCACCTGTGGGTCCCGAACCTTTGCGAGCGTCAGCTCTCTCTGAATCACATCGGGGGAAACGAGTACAAACTCGAGACGTGAAAAGACTAGACGGCCTTCAGTGCCACAGGAAGTAAGTCTTTACAGCCTGGAGCCGATGTCCCGCTCTCAGATGTCGGGTCCAAAATGGGAAACTGTGTTCCTGGAGGGGTTGATGTAGATGCAGTTCACACACCCCGCCACTTGACATGTTCCTGGGTCACGGCCAGTGGGGATTCAGCAGTGGAACAACTTGAAGTCATTCCAGTCGGCGGCGGAGCCGAGCAGGAAACGGGGGTATAAACAGTAAATAGGGGTCACATTACTCCTCTTAAGTGATTCCCACAGAAAGAGAAACGCCACAACAAAAACCTCCTCGGAGTTTAGCGCCGGGGCGAAATCTCCCACTTTGAGAAGAAAAAGGGAAAACGTTGCCGTGGACTGTTGCTTTTTTAATATCGTCTCATCTATGACGCGTGCTTTCTCACAATCGGCGGCAACAACAACAACGACAAAAAGCAAAAGAAGAGAAGAAAAAAAAGAAAGCAGCACCTGGCCTGTTGCCGGAGTGAGTCCTTTGAAGGCAGCGAGCACAAGGCCAGAGGACGTGCCACAACAGCGTCAAAACAATGACATCTGCAAAAGGAATGCAGGACCTGGGTGATAACGCTCAGCTGGCACATGTTGAACAAGCTGCACTGACAAGAGGGCCAACACGAGGAAAAACTAAAGCAGAGCCGACTCTATCCTCGGCTATAAATATATACAGTAGGGATATTCGAGTGTGGGAGCAAATGTCAAACTGCTGCACACACATTTAGCCTCGACTGCCCACTAAAGCGAGAGAAACGTCTAATGGAGTCGTCCACACGCGCTGGTGTGTATGTCATTTTTCTTTTTAAATAGATGTGAAGTGGCGGTGATACTATCAGATAAGGCGCAACCCTGCGACCGCATTCATTCATGCAATAGAACACCAACTATTTTCCGGATGACTCCGGTGAACCCTAACGCGGAAAAACAAACTAACTCCAGGCCGGTCCCTCGCAGATCGACGGAGGCAGGATGACGGTGACGCGTCCCTGAGGGGAACTGCTTTTAATTTCCGCAGCCCTGAAAACTTGAAATAGTGTTTCTCAATGCTATTCCTCTCCGGAGGTGCAAGAGCGGCTGTCTCGCTTGGTGCATGCGGCCCTAGTCGGATGCATGATGGCCTTCACAAACACTGTAGGCCACGCTTCCTGTATCCGGCATTTTTTTTCCCCTCCTTCAGTGAAGAAAATATGCTCCCGGGGGCCCGAAAAGCCCCCGTTTGAGAACTCTTTTCAAAAAAAGGCAGCTGTGCTTATTTTCCTGAATAACTAAATTCAAGCTCTTGGCTTGCTCGTGTAAAAATAAAAATACTCCCGTTTAATTCTTTGCTTCTAGTCTCCGTTTCTCCCCAATTAGAAGAGATCTGAATCCTCCCATAGGTGACACGCCAGAGACAAAAGGCTCTCGGAAAAGCCTTTTTTTTTTATTCTAGAAGGACCCTTCTCCGTGATCCTCTATCCATCCCCAAACCTGGATCAGGCCAAAATCTTCCCACAGTTAGTCACGGGACTGCTGGCAGGCTGAGAGGACTTGGAGGCATATGCGCCTTTCCATCTGTTGCTCCCTCACTGCTTTCCAAACCCCTTCCTCTGTCGGCCGCCATCTGCTTCCAGCCCTACCCCACTGGCAGGAAACATGAGCCCTTCCACTATAGGGTATGAAGGATGCACACTAAAAGATAAACAAGAGCCTACGGGCAAAATGGATCGACTAGCAGTTAATATGGGGGATAAAAAAATTGTATAAAACAATATAACTTTAGATGAAAGGCTGAAACTAGAATCATTATAGTATTTTTTTTGTGTGTCGCACTTTGGGGGATCGATGAGCAGAAATGTAATATAATTCAGAATTGTGCATTCAGACTATACCGTTAGCTGGAACTAGGAAACCTTGTGATTTTGTTATTAGAATGAGCCTTTCATAAAAGGGAGCGGCTCATGTTATCACAGCAGAGGGAAAAAACTGTCTTCAGGGCTTCGGACTGACCGTCAGACGCAACGGGAAGCAAGGAAAGGGGTTTTTCGATTTTCTTGGAAGTTTTTTTCTTGATCCGATGTGAGGTCAAAGGTCAGGGATGTTATATTTGTATAGATTGTAAAACCCTTTGAGGTAAATTTGTAATTTGTGATGTTTGGGCTGTATAAAATAAACAGAATTGAACGAGACATTTGAAGGATCATTCACTTAATCTAGCTGATAATTAGCAGATGTATCGATCAGTCAATTATACAGATACAATTGTTTGGTCAATAAATAGTAAAAAAATAATGTCCGGCTCATTTGAACAATATTAATTATCAATCAAGACGAGAAAAATATTAAATCTCACAAATCAGTGGCTGGAAAGTCTTTATTTTTTATTTTTTATGTCATACTTTTGGTCGTATTAAAAGCTCATGGTGGTGGTGTCCATACTATGGTGTATGTATACTGCATTCTGTACATTACTACAGCACGCTTAACTATAAAAGTCACATCCTCTTATTTGGTCATTCGAGTTATAGCCAAATCCCCAATGCGAAAAAGAGAAAATAGACATTACATCACCACGTTTACCCAGAAACTGAGATTGTCTCTCCTTCCTTTCATGTAAATCTAACAAAGCTTCTGAAGGATGAACAACCACAGATTTATGTATGGTGGGGGACAAGTACTTATCTCCTTTTCTATATTGAGAACCCAGTGATTCCAAATGAACCGAGCCCAGAAACTCAATGGCCCTTACCTTCAATAAAACATTAGATCAGAACCACTCCACGCCGCCCATTACCGCCGTCAGAACGCGACGGAGACGAAACAACCCTTTACGTTCTGCGCGGAGGAGATTAGACGGCTCTGAATGTTCCCTTTATTGAACCAAAATAAAAAATAAAAACCAAACCGGCTCGCCCCCTGTCCTTCCACATTCAGAACAGAGGAAAAAAAAAAAAAGTAGTTGTCCATCAATAGGAGAGAGAGAGCCTTTGTTCAAAAGCACAATGGAGGACATTCTGCTGTTGGGGATAGCGTCACATTCAATAAGCCGAGCGGGGGGACAGCAGGGCCGGGGCCAGAGATGCCCCTCTGACCCCACCGCGGACCTCCCGGAGCGAGCTCAGCTCATCGCCGCTGACCCCCGCGGTCAAAAGTCGGTAGGCGCGTTAAAAAATATGCATTTCAATGAGGACGGAGTGAGCTGCAGACGAGAGGAACTTTATGGGCTCGTCACAAAGCAAGGGGGGGGGGGGGGGGGGGGGGGGTCTTTTGAGAGCGAGACCCTGTTTATGTGGCGAGCATCTGGTCGGGGTGAAGTCTGCTACTACTGCGCTCCCGAGAATAAACGTGTGACGACGACGTGATATCAAAGTGTTTTTCTGTGCAGGATTAAACTGGGCATGCTCCACGCAGAAGGGCTCCAGTTGCTCCAGTTGCTCCAGATGCTACGGGGCTCTGAGAATAACTTGAAGCACGAAATGGGAAAACCAAAAAGGAAGCCGGCGCTTTTTTTTTTTGAAATCAACCCTTGAGCAAGCTGACAAGCGAGTTGCATGTGCATTTCAGGTGTTCTGCATTAATCCGTGTTACGTCACATCAAAGGGGCTCAACCGAGAGCTCCACAGCGCTGTTGTCGCCCTCAGAGACATCCGGCGCGGCGAAGGAGCTTCTTCCTCCCGACAGGTATCATTCCCCTCCTCAGAAGTTAAGGGAAATGAAGTGAGATGAGTTTCTTCTGGGTAATCTGCGTCTTAATTCTCACATATTCAAATCCTAGATGTCTATGTGTCTCGGAGGCATTACCTACAGTACACGTGTTGATTTAAAACATAGTTAAAACAGTTATTGGCTCTCTGGCCAACAGTTAAAGACTAATATGTGTTATCAATCTCATCTGTGTCATGAGTGGGCCGCACAGCCATGACAGCAAGGGAACACACACAAGCAGCTAGCTAACGGAATGGGTTTTATTTAGCTTAGCGTAAATATAACTTAGGTAAAATAACCAGTGGTGTGTGTGCGATATGCTGTAACCATAACCCACCAAACAGGGTCTCAGGAGAGAGAGAGAGAGAGAGATCCTGAGACCAGAGAATGCAGCACTGGCACACAAGGCCCAGGTGTTGCCAATGCTGCTGATTACCTCAGGTGTTTCCACTCTCCTGACGACCCTTGGCCACGCCCACCTGCAGGGACAGAGAGGGTCGTCGCAATCTAACGCTCAGAAACTTAGACCCCGTTTACACGATGGGAAAACGCATATATTTTCATGCGTTTTGGTCTTTCATTTACACAAAAACTGAGGTTTTATCACGGAAAACGATCATTTCTGAAAACTCCGGCCAAAGTGGAGATTTAGGAAAACTCAGTTTTTGTGTTTGCGTGTGAACGAGGTCAAACAGAGTTTTAGGTTCTCAAGCGTCACAGTATGCGACTAAAAATGATTCACGTCATGTGAGCGTCCTATGGGACGCATGCAGACGGCGTATTTATGCGGGTTCATATAAACAAACTTTTTAGAAAAACGACCTTGTGTGTACAACGTTATTTTTGAAAACGGAGGGGCAGAAATATTCGTTTCTGTAAATACCGGCTATGTGTAAATGTGGCCTAACGCTCAGAAATTAAACTATCTGTACCGGGCGATACGGATTAGTAGCAATCTGTATCGGCGGCAAAAAAAACTTGATTGGAGAATTTTTATGTTTGTGCAGATTCGAGACTCAAAAAGGGTAATTAAAATGAAAACTGGGAGTTTTATCAACCGTTGCACACTTCCGGTTTCCTTTTTCAAAATAAAAGCCCTCAGTGGCGTCAGAATCCCTTCATTTGTTTACACAAGGTTTTTACCGTGAAATGTTTTCTGGGGACAGTGTGGATCTTTTTTCCTTTCCGTCTAGAACAAGTATAAAAATACATTTATAATTAAATGGAGCATTCCGGACGATGTAGAGAGAAGGGCTGGCAGCAGCGGAAACCGTCTGCGCGGACGCCACGGGGCGAGAGACGCAGCCGGTCGGCGAGGCAGCTGTCGCGCTCTGCTCACGCAGGCCGGGGCGGCGGAGGAGAAGGAAGACGTTTCGCTATCCCCCCGAAAAAATACCAGGCGTTACAGATCAATCTATAGAATTGTGAAATTAGTACATACAGATTCTAGATTACAATTTCAGCGTCTACCCTGTGTTTTCTTTGCAACTCAGTTTACGTTCCACAGATGTAGTTGTGTAAAGCTTGATTTAGGCACGAGATCTACAACTAGTAAATACTTAACGAGCTTCTCCACAAACACCGGCGCTCCACATTAACAGCAATCGCTATTGACACGCCGCGTAAGCGACGCAGCTGGTGGTATTGACTGACATTTCTCACTTTATAACAGTTTCTAATCCATATTCACAGACACGGGTTTTGAAATATAATGAGCGCGTTGTCGAGAGTGCGCTTGCCAGAAGTAGCAGCGGCATTCCCCCGACACAGATGGCCCACGGTGACAACTGTAAGGCCAGCAACTCTAAACCAAATTCAAACCACACACATATAGATCTCACCTCTAAACTGTTACAACTCAACAAGAATAATGTTTTTTAAACCTCTGTAAACCCAACCTGCGTTTCAGTTCCATGAATGATTATTAATCAGGGCTATATTTCCCCATCTCGAGTCTTGAAGACACAACGTCTCGCTGCGCCGCGACAGCGTGAGGTTGGTGAAACATCGTTAATCAATTAAGATGGTTTTACTTCCCCGGCGGCCGCGAGGAAATAAATCCCGCTTCAGCAGCGATTGGGAAAAATGCATCATCATCATCATCATCATCATCATCACGGCTCTCTGCTTGTGGCGGTGGAGAGACGAGCACTCTTCCTCACTCTGCCTCACTTTGCCTCACTCTACTTGGCAATTGCCAGAGAGAAGCCATGTGCGGTGGCACACAATGCCTTCAGAGAGCTGCGAGGGTTCACCCGTGTGCGCTTTGTGTGCGTCTCTGTGTCGTCCCTCCTGCTATCCGAGCGCACACTGTCCCATTGTGCGGAAGAATCGAGTCTAGGAAGCATTGAGTCTTTTTCTACAAATCCCAAGCACCCCCTCTTGAGGAGGAGCAGTGGATTTGGGCGCCTGCCCTTGCTCTGACATTGGACTCTCTGTTGGAAATATGGAAGTCAGCGTGGGCTTTTTTTTTTTTTGCACTTTCTCCCCCCACAGAAACACGGTTATTGCTCGAGATGCGAAAAAAGGAAATCTCCTCCAAAATACGCGCAGGTCAGAAATCACACCGTTGAGAAAGTGTGATGCCACGTTGAAGGCTAAAAAAGACAAGATGGGAGATAAACGTTAACGTCATCCTGACCTAAAAGTCGCTGACCCGCGAGGTTCTTGCCCTTTGCTATAAAACCCAGACTGAAGGGGGCGTTTGTCCTTCGTGGAGCTGCATTCGTCCACATGTCTTTTCAATTACCCGCAGAACATCCTTGGAAAAAAAGGACATTATGCATGTGGGATAAGAAACATGAATGATGGATGCAATCAGATCTCCTATTGCAAATAAACCCCAAAGAAGAACTATCCCCAGGACAGCGTTGTTAATGAAACACGTTGACACGAATAGCTAAAAATATCACAGGAATCACAGAACAGGCATTGCAGCTGTCTTCATATCTCAGTGATCTGGATTTTCTTCTATTTGCATTCGCTCGAGTATTTATTCCCCCTCAAATAAAATCCCGGACCAAATCCTGCGAGTCCGTCTAAAAACACATTTATGAATATTGTTGGTTTATTCCTCTGAATGAATCTGAATCTATCTAGTATTTCTAACAATGAATTATGCAGCAAGGATGTGATACCCAATGCCTCGCCAGTTGACTGCTGGGTATTCATTAGCCCGTCTGTCTGCTGCGGCTCGGCTTTTATCCCGTCGGGCACGGTACAGGTTGCGCAACACCTGCGATGTGCACCAACAGCTTTTTTTCGGATTCTTATACACGTCCTTTTTTTGACTCGAGCATAATGGTGGATGATATCGGGCGATCGCTCTTGTGGTTGCAGACCTCGACTGATGTTTTCTTTTTGGCAAACAGCGAAAAAGAAGTTGCGATGACCTTCCCGCAGCATCGTCAATGTCACGGTGAGGCTGAAAGATGGCCGGATGGTTTTATTGCCGATGATTGACAAGGGAATGTCTGGAGAATAAACAGATTGGGTGGGTTGTGGGAAAGGCATATTTCCATATAGACTACACTACGATGTAGATTTGCTATGCATCTGCCGGGTTGATGACTCCGAAAATGAAATAGTCATGGTTTTTAAAGTTTAGTTCTACGCACTAACAGTCCCAGCTGTGGAGACATCGGTACAGCTCTATGAAGCAGTCGTAGTTCTACAAATTTTACTTGCGATTTTGTATGTATGTTATTCTATTTAATGTGTTGCACTATTTGGAGTTTATATGATTATTATATCAAATCTGTATTCGTCGTCACTGTGTATAAATCTTTGCGCTTCTGTTATTTTTCTAGCGGCTTCCTACAGTCAGCGTGAGTTAATCTGTTCCAAAAACTACAGAATCTGATGCATCATGGGACGCCGTCACAGAGAGAGTCTGAGAGCTGGTCGCTCACGTGGAGAAGAAGCCCAGACTGAGTTATTCCCAGTCTGAGAGACACACTTCAACGGACACGGCCATTAAAAAAGCATTTTATGGATTAGACCAAATCGATGCCCGGCCTGTTATTGATGAAGCACCGGCTTCCCACTCCGCCATCTAATCCGAGGGATTTTAAAGTAATTTTAGCATTATGGCAACGACGGTTCTCAGCCTCTCATGTCGACAATTTTTTTTACAACTGCGATTACCAGCAGGACAAAATGGGCAGCTGGCCATGGGCCTCTAAAAGTCCAAGGTTCAGCGTGTGCCGGGTCCTTTTTTGGTCATTTGACGACTCCGTTTTGGGAAATGATCCATCAAATTATCAAAATCCCACACGGGAACTTGGGTAGTTTTCTAGTACACTGGTTGGTTTCTGAACCTCTGTGCGCAATATAGTGAAGTGTGTGTGTAGTGTGAGCTGCACTTGGTGGGAAATTGAAGGCAATAGGGTCAAAAACAGCATTGTTTTCTTTCCTCTGGGGCCCAGAACTAGACGCTGCTTATCCAAGCCACTGGGAGTATTAACGAATCATCTTCAAGGGTTCAATACTTGTCAACCACTTAACACTTCTTTCTAATACGTGTATTCCCTGTCATGCTCACAGCGTATCGTCCAACACACGCCGGTCTACTTCAGTTCAGCTTCCGTTGTGTATGCACAAATATTTTTATAATTTTTTTTAAAAGGACATGGGAAGAAATGAGTTAGAAGCGAGGTGTGAATGTGGCACAGAAACCACGCAGCACCTTGAATTTAAATCAGTGCCAAATGAAAGAAAACGCGAGGCCAAAGAAAAACGAGATACAAGAGTCCGAGCGGCTCGTCGTCGTCGTGGCACAAAAGTCTTCTTAATCAACAAGACAACAGGGAGAGCTTAGCGAGAATGGGAATTCATTTTGTAAAGGGCCGTGATTTATATTCACTCTTTCTTCAGCATTTTCACTTAAATGCATGAGCCGCTGGTTCCTTAGCAACAGCCTCTGCAACGACGGAGGATGTAAGAAGAACAGACTCTGCAGTTCCGCAGCGCAGGTGAAGACGAGCCGGCCGACGTCTCCTGTTGCAGCTCTTTAAAAGCCTCTCGGAGTTACAGTCATTAAGGAAATGCATCTCATTTAACAGCGTGAAGAAGAAGAGAAAAAAAAAAGCAGCAGAACCCACATCAAAGCTGACGCGATGGGGATGTCAGGACACCAAAAATCTGTTGAGCGTTCCGTGGGTATGCTTCGAAATATCAATTCAACACACGTTTACCCCAAGCAGGATTAATAATGTGCTAAACATTCATGAATAAAGAGTCACATGGCATTTTCTGTTCTCGTTTTGGTTGTGCAGTGGTTTGATTTTTCTTTTTTTTTTTGTGCTTTTGGGGTTAAATATTTTTCCCCGAGTGGAACATGATCTATGTACGCCTGCAGGTGTGTACGCAACGCCACAACTGGTTTGTGTTGTTATTCCCACGGATACCGGGCCAAATATAGATATTGGGACATCCTGTTGAGAGACGTGTCATCTCAAACATCAGGTTTGTTCGCATGCAAGCGCTCCAGAAGCGGAGCGCACGGGCTCCCTGCTCACCGCTGTGCGAACGCTCCACGGCGACGCGTGAGGGGAACATCCACTTCCTGCAGGAGACATGCAGGCAGTGCATATGGCGTGTTAAAATAAAATCATTTTTTTTTTTTTTTTTTTTTTTTTTTTTAAAGGTACAGCAGCCTTCAGACGTGAACCGATCTGACTAGCTAACTATCTTTCCTGGGGTTTGTGGAAGGGCATTCTGAGAAAATAAAATGATGCAGCTGAAGTGGACGAAGAGAATCAATACGCAATAAAAGTGACGTCCAAAACTACAAACAATGATCCCGTAGAATGCTTTTTAGATGCATGTCAACGTAAGAAAAACATTCGAATGTGCCTCTCGAGACGACTCGTAAAAAGCTCCAGTGTTGTCCCGTGAAGAAAGAGAATAAAGAAAAGCCTTCATTCAAAGAAATGATGTAACGACCCCAGAGGCGTCAGAAACCAACCGATACAGCACAAGCCCACCAGGGGGCCGCATACTTTCATGAGGATGACTTTCATTTTTCATTCTTCTGACCCAAATCTATGCGCAAATCAAAAGATGTCAGTAATCCAAACACTTTTCAATCCACACAACAAAACAAGAAGGTACTAAATGTGTCCCTGTGTGCTGTGTGATTGACAGGTAGCATCCGGGAATATCCTCAAACCCCGTTTTAGTGTCGACCGCATGTTCCGATTTCCCTGGTAAATATTGTAAATATCATCTCTGACTGCCGGTTGATAACCTTGACATTTTGGTAGGTCGCCAATCTCCATAAAAACAACAACATGTCAATATCTCCGTTAAAGTTGCATTCAAGGAGGGACGGTTTAGCCTAAAAATGTAAGTAGTGCTATTCATCAATCTGCATGTTTTGGAGATTTTGGCCGTAGAGATGTCGGCCTTCTCTCAAATATCGTGCAGTAATTCCCAGGCCTCGTTGTGATAGTTTCAGGGTGAGAAGGTTAATAAAATGTCAATATAGA
Source organism: Liparis tanakae (assembly GCA_036178185.1). Classification (NCBI taxonomy): domain Eukaryota; kingdom Metazoa; phylum Chordata; class Actinopteri; order Perciformes; family Liparidae; genus Liparis; species Liparis tanakae. The sequence continues at coordinate 18,645,519 of CM070098.1, forward strand.
GAAGACAGTCATCTCACCAAAACAATCTCGATTGATGCATAGCACGAAATGCAAGAGGAAAAATAGGAATTTTTTTGTGAGTAACTGTCTCTTTAAATATTTATCTTATTATTCACACTCAACCACATGTCCCATTAATCTTTGCCACCGGCACTCTGCCAACTCCTACGGGCAACTGTAATTTTTCCTTTGTGATAAAAAAAATTGCTGTATGTATCAAGTTGTACTCTCTGTGTGCCCACTGCAGAAATACTAAATCATCCCAGCTTTCTCCACATTTAATAACCCACTCTTTCTCTGTCAACCTAAACTCTATCTGCCGCCGCCTTCTGAAGGATTGCTGCTTCCAGGATGAAAACGTGACCGCGTCAAATCGAATCCATCTAAATGAGGGCGCTGCTCCCGGAGACGGGAGATGGAAGCAGTGGTGTGAACGTGTACATTCAGACAGTTGCTGTAACACTCCTCCTAACCCCCCCCCCAACATGCTGACTTTGATGGGCAGAACACCGACTGCTGTGTCACACAGCCACCGACTGGATACGGGTGAGTGGCAGGGAGAAAGAAACACATGAGGAACTGCAACCATCATTTAAGGAGGTTCACATCCGACAGGGCAGCATCCGCAACGACTGGTTTACAGACGCTGTCCTCCTCCTCTGGTCGGCTCACATGTGGGACTGGATTTCCTATGTGTGTGTGTGTGTGTGTGTGTTTGAATTATTGGCTTTAGAAAAAAAAAACAGCCAATGATGCAAAGGCACAAGCAGCTGCCTCTGCATTGTCCGGGTGGGCAATCATTGGTTTCATGCAACATGTGCCTGAGCATCATCCGCTGCCTCTGCAACACACGAGAGGTTCGGGATTGGAAATAAGGTCAGGCACGTCGTGCGTGAGAGGTGAAAACAAGTGGTCCCTTTATGAACGGCCATTCAAAGACACGTGTGTGTTTTTTTTCTTTCTTTTTTTCTCCCAGAGCTCATTACAATCACAGGGTGCTGCAACTTGTGAGTGCCTTTTGTTAACGCTGCAGTGTGTCTGGAGGAGGAGGAGGGGGGGGGGGGGCAATTCCCCCTCTGGACGATGAGATCAGATATACGCCCCCAACCTCCGACCCCAAAGCGTGATTGTTGACACTGCTGTGGGGCCAAAACAATGTGTGCGTAAAAGGGAGACCCTCAAAACAGACACGCACACACACCTCCATCCCCCAACCCTCAATGAATGAGCAGCACCAAACACAACACTGTTTGATTCCCCTCCCTCCCCTACTCACCTTCAATGGAGATTACGTGCTCTCGGATCTGGTTCTGCAGGGCCAGGTCGTCGATGCGCTCGATCAGGTCGTAGATGGCGTAAATGTTCGGGTGGACCGACTCGAACCGATGGATCTCTGCTCGGATGGCGGCCGAGTTGGACAAAACAAACTGCGAGCCCGCCGAGCCCGGTTGGGCAGCCTGGCCCGAAACAGTCCCCGAACCGAACTGGCCGCCTCCTGAGCTCGCGGACGATCCGGATCCGAACTGGGACGGGATGGACTGGGGCACCGGGACGGGAACTGGCGCCGGGACCGTGCCTGGAGTGGGCATGGCTGGCTGAGACTGCTGCGAGATACTGGACCCCGGGACGCTCGACTGAAAATTCATCTTAGGTTTTTTTTTTTTAGAGGGGGGGGGAGTGGGAAAAGGGGGGGGAGCGACCACTCTTTGCTCTTTTTTTCGGAGGGGTGGGAGGGTTGTTATGTATATATTATTTTACAAACGCGGCAACACAAAGATGCAGACTACAGTTTGCGATTCGAGCGACGCGAACAAAAGAAGTCCGCGCGAACTGATGGGAAAAAAAACGATCGGCGCGGAAGCATCAATAGTTCATCTCCAAATGCAACGAAACGCGACTCTGGCTCATATCATTACAACTTGACTGTGATTCATTGTTGTCTTCTTCTTCTTCTTCTCCCCGTTATTGGCCAGATCTATCCAGGGTGGCCCCCCCTCCGGCTTCTCTTCTGGTTATATAGGCTCACGAACCCGCAATGCCGAACCACTCCTTTCTGTGGCTGCCCCGCTGCTGCCCGGTCAAACCCGGGTTTCTTTGGGGAGGAGGAGGGGGGGGGGGGGTTGTTCCTCCGCCGCCGCCGCCGCCGCCGCCGCCGCGCTCAGTGCCGTGAAGGAGACAATGGGGCTTTTGGCACGGGCGCCCTGGTCCGCTGCCGTCAATGCGTTTGTTTTCTGCGCCGCTGAAAATGAAATCGCGTTTAGTCCTCTTTGGTCCAAGTGGTCCCTGCCCAGCGCCTCCTCCTCCTCCTCCTCCTCCTCCTCCGCGCGCTGAAACGTCACCCGACGCGTAATTGTACTCGAGGCGCGGGGGAGAGGAGGGGGAGAGGAGGGGGAGGGGGGGGGGGTTATTGGAGGGGGAAGAAAATCGCAACGTGCACACATCATTACAATAACCTACACCTGACAGTTATGCAACCGCGAGGAGGAGAAAAAGGACATTTTGTATTTTATTTTCATTTTTATTCTGCAAGATAGATGTAGATGCATATCTATTTCATTTGGAATATCACCAGTTGTTGATGCTGTCTCGATTTAAAAAACAAAAAGCCACGAGCGAAGTATATCTCACATTTGGGCCTTTTTTACGCGCACGTGGGCGCGCAGGCAAAGCACAGCGTGGTCTATTGAGGGATTTCATTTGCCCCCCAGTATCAATAATGACGAATGTTCTTGTACTCTTATAACTCTGAAATAATGAAAATATATGTATAATTTGTATCTATCGTGGGTGGATGTCAGAATTTAAAAAAAACACGGGGCTGGCATAAACAATGCTGTGTATATTGTGCCAAACACACACACACACACACACACACACACATTAATGTGTATTATGCAATAAATAATAGTCATGATGAGTAACCGTTTCTATTCAGCAAACCACCAACGGCCGTGACGCCGTCCACCCAGCGGATCAACTGTCTCCACACCACGCCTCACCAAACCGCGCCGCGTGTTTACAGAAGGCCGAATCTCACGAGAAGTGGCGTGATATGGATCATAATCGATATTCCAACACTGTGAAAAAGGAAAAGACGCGCTGCCACCTGCTGGTCTGAATGCGCGTTACAACAACAGCTTTTTCGAGGCCACAAGACAGTCGTCATCAGTCAAAGTTCTACTGCCTGCTGCACATTGAAAAAGCATCAATGTAATGTTGTGTCTGTATAGCATCGTCTCAGATAAAGTGTCCAGACTATTTGATGGAGAGAAAAAAAGACTGTGCCAAGATGAAAAAGTAATAAAAATGTTTTAATTCAAATTCAGGGGAGGAAAAGTATTATAATGTGTGAACCCTTCAGGCAGCCCGAGGCTCACATTAATAATACCGAGCGCAATAACCATTTCTTCTTCTTCTTCTTCTTCTTCTTCTTCTTCTTCTTCTTCTTCTTCTTCTTCTTCTTCTTCTTCTTCTTCTTCTTCTATCTAGAGGTTAACGTTCTTAGTTGTGTTATTAGATAAAACAAATTTAAACTGTGATTTCCAAAATCATACTGTACATGCAAATGATTTCAAAAGCCACGATAGCTCATTTCAAATGCTTGTACCAGACAATTTTTTTGGTTTCCCTTTCTATGTTTATCTCATTCATTATGTAACCGAACCTGTTGTGCACCTCTCTGAACAGCTGCAATATGACACGTAACATTTGATTCTTTATGCAGCAGCAGCACAGTGCCTGAGACGTTATTATCCTTCAGCTGCAGGAGCGACCTGTTGCGTTGAGGAGTCTGATCGTTAGTCGAGTTGATCACAACGTAATGACCCATGTGGTATGCTGTGCTTCTGCGTGAGATGAACTCAAATCTCCAGAGGTCACCGTGACGACGGAGCGTTAATGTTCCAATACATCACACATGATGACACACATGGCTCTCTTTATGCAACAATGGAGGAGCACGTCTGCAACATACTGCACACCTTGTGCCGTGCATATTATCTTCAGCCTTCTGCCTCCATCTGTTGACCACATTTGGAACTCCCCCCCCCCCCCCCTCCTCCTCCCAGTTCCCCTCCTGCAAACACATTACCACGCTCATCCTGTTGCGCTCCATTGTGGCCTGAAGGTGATCTCTACTGATGTGTTCACAAGCAGCAGGAAGCCACAAGTTGAATCTGGTGGCTCCCGAAAATAACCTGCCATAAAACGAGACGCATCTGAATCTCTTGTCTGAATCTCTCGCAGCTCGTCGGCCTCACGCGGAGCGTCACGCTCGGTGCAGTTTCATGGCCTATGCTGTTAATTCTCGCTATGTATTGGCACATGATGATACTGTTGGCCCTGCTATTGTGCGTTATGCAATGAGGGATGGATGTGACACAAGATGTTCCTAAGGTCTCCCTGTTTTTGGGCAAATGGCCGACCTAACATGTAATTTGACTGTCCAACATAATCTGAGTTATATATCAGAATATGTAGGATATCCGGCGTGTATTCAAAGAGAGTTGAGTTATCTAATTAGCTTCTCAGAGAGTGTATTTGAAAACAAAACTAATCGGGACTATAGATGAAAAATAGCCTCTTGGATAACTTTTACGGGGAAGTTTTTTATTAAATGTGCATTTTCCCTTATCAAATAAACCAAAGTTTTTGAAAAAAGTGTCTTTTACATGTAAAAGTGCAATTATAACGTCCCTTTTCTTTGAATAAATGGCACTCACTGAAATTACTTACATTAAAGTGTAAGTCTGTTTCAGTGACCTACACAATGACCTTATGGTTATTTGAGCGTGACATCTCCCGACTGACTCGTTAAATATCTTTCTCCGAATAATCCGCGCAGGCCTCTGAGAGTCACCCCAGGACGCTTGAATTCTCCATGAATATCAGAGCAGTCGAGTTTCATCGACACCCAGCGAGACAAAATGACACAGAGAGCCAACGTTTATGAAACCCGTCTGAATTATTGATTCTCCTTTTTGCTTGCAGAGGACTGAATCTGAATTTCTGGCTGTTTTCCCCCCATATTTTACAAAGGTCCCACTATCAAACACCCCCAATCCCACAGCGTCTCTAAAGACTAGATGGAGCCAGTGTAACTAGAGTAAATGTACCCATCGACCTCAGATGACCCCAGAGAAACATCCCCAGGCTATCAGTGCCACACACACACACACTGAATGGAGTCACGGTGCATTGCTATTGATCAGATAATAAACCCGCAGTTGCATAAAAGATGAGCTTATACTGGCATTCAGACTTCTCGTACTCCCAACTTGAGCCTTGTCATCCTCATAATTCAAGTATGTGTGATGAGTTGGACAGAACCAGCACTGATATCGTGCCAGCTGACAAGAAAATACACATAAATCACAATAAATATGGAGCTGTGCCTCCCTGCCTGTCACTGGACCTCTATTTCATCATGAAGTGATGCCCACACTCCCAGTAGTCATACATCTATTTTGTTGTTCCTCTCATATGCACCAGCGGAGGCCATCTGAATTTGTTGCACAACGACAATAGATCATGATTATTGATTATGAGTCAAACAACTCTCCCTGTTGGAAATTCCATATACTGACTTTGCCATCATTCATTTCCTGTGTGCTGTTATTTACGTCTCTCCCGATGACGCTCGGCTCTCATTCCATTTGAAGTTTAAAAACTTTCTCACTGCCACTTTTTGTAACACCCTGTTCTGTGTCTTTCTCCCCAGTGTCTCTTGATTGTTAATTCCCTTCACCTGCCCTCAGCCACTCCTCTGCATCCCCGATTGGTTAATTCCCCTAACCTGCCCTAAGCCACTCCTCTGCATCCCTGATTGGTTAATTCCCCTCACCTGCTCTCAGCCACCCCTCTGCCTCCCTAATTGGTCATTCTCTTTACCTGCCCTCAGCCACTCCTCTGCCTCCCTGATTGGTTAATTCCCCTCACCTGCCCTCAGCCTCCCTAATTGGTCATTCCCTTTACCTGCCCTCAGACACTCCTCTTCCTCCCTGATTGGTTAATTCCCCTCACCTGCCCTCAGTCACTCTTCTGTCTCCTTGATTGTTAATTCCCTTCACCTGCCCTCAGCCACTCCTATCTCTTTGATTGATTAATTCCCTTCACCTGCCCTCAGCCACTCCGGTCTCCCTGATTGGTTAATTCTCCTCACCTGCCCTCAGCCACTCCTCTGCCTCCATGATTGCTCATGCCCCACACCTGTGGTTTTCCCCCTTATATATTCTCCCATTCTTCACTTGTCAGCTGCCAGATTGATGTTGATCCCTGTAATTGTTTCCTGTCATAAATTACCTGTGTTGTTAGTCTTTACTGTGACTTGGCCTTCAACCTGAGCTCTATGTTTGACTTTCCTCAGTAAAGAATGTTTTGTTCCACTTTACCTGGACTCCTGCTTTGTTCCTCTGCACCTGAGCTTTCACCCCACCACACCTGTGACACTTTTCCTTAATGTGACAATAATTACTCTGCAGTGTGTGTATAATTGTGTTCAAATTGGTTTGGGGTGTTTTTTGTGCTTTTCCACCCTGTGTTCTCTCTTGTATAAATATCCCAATGTTCATAAAATACCGGTTTGAACACAGGATTGACAAACTAATCTGTCACCCCACCTACCTTTGCACTCGATTTCTGTTTTAAGGATTCTGTTCAAAGCGGTCATTAAAGCAAGAACAAAACACCCTGAATATGCCTCATGTCTCCTACTTCCAATAGGCCTTTCACGCAGGGTTGAAAATAATGATTCAGAAGACAATCACACAAGACAAACATCTTAAACCTGTCAAACATTCATTTAATAGACCGAAGGTGCGGCGGTCGCTTAATAAAGGACAACAATGCATCGATTCCTCTGGGCAAAATTTGCACAAGCGACATGATCTCATGGGCAAACTGAGCCGACTGCAGATGGAAGAGATGAGTCCCCGTTTGTTCTCTTTTATATTGAGACCCTCCAGCAAGCCGATGCAGACGCCTCGGCTTAAAACTGCCATCTAAGGATGTGTAACCGGTGCAGAACAGAGAGCCACAGGACTCCTCTTGGAGGTTTCAGACAGCTGTGCCCGGAGCAGACCTCGCCGGCTGGTTCTGAAGAGCTCCTCTCGCTCCGGTGCAGGTTATTAAACCATTTCAAACATGCTGAACAAATAACTCTAAATTCACTTTAATGGAGTGTATTTTCAGCAAGGGCAATCGGTCATTTCAGAACTGCTTTTCAGATTGCATCGGCATTTATTTTCACTTCCAAGATATATTGAGCGTTGGATAACGGCCGGCCTGGGAACAAGTAACCGGTCGATATTGATGCGTTTTTTCTTCGTAAGCAGGAACAGGTTGTGTCAAGGAGAAGCTCGCACAGGTGTTTTGAATCTCAACACAGTTCACAAACGATTCTAAAGAGTCGATAATGAGCTGAGGGGAAGTTCTGCGGACTAATGGACCTTATAACAAAAGCATGAGATCCTTATCTACATCAGCGAAATGAAAACAACACATTTAGTAGCAGAGCATTTATAAAAGCACTTTCTGTATGCACTGCCACTGTCTCACCTACAGATCACAGGTTATTCATATGTGCTTCTTGCACATTAGGAATCTGGAGAATGTGAAGTTAAAGTTTAAGGTTAAGAATTTCTATCTGAGTAAAAGCAATATAATTATGCTATGAATTATGATTATTCCTCTGGAGTCGTGGGCTAAAGACTAAAGTTCCAACTAAGTGTTGCTAATGATATTTTTAACTGTTTTCATAGTTAATATTGTTTGTGTATATTGGATGGAGGATAATACTGCAGATAACACTATCGGGATTGAGCTTTAGGCCCACTGATGAAAGTATAATATTCATAAATCTGGCATATTATAAAATTTACAGAAGATGAATACAGTTTTTTCTTCTTACACGTCAAAAAATGGACAATGAACCATGCACACAACTCGGAAACAATTGCATGTTAGTCTGGAATTTCGGACTCCAAACTGCAAAAGTGTTACATTTTAGTTTTCACTTCAATAGAAATTCTTAATAGACCAGAACTGAAGTCCTAAGGATTGCTACTTTAAGTTCTGCAGATTCATTGTTACCCCATAGTTGTTGTTTGGGGTCCTGGATATTTGTACCTAATATTGTTTTTATTATGACTTCTGCTAATTTATGAAAATGGCTTACCAACATGACTTTAAGCCTGATAGTTTCATAAAATGCTGCCTTACTTCTGTTTGTTTTTTGTATTTCTGTTGTTGGAATTTTAAAAGAGTTAAAAGAGGTTTAAAGGAGGACAGTCGTCACTGGGATCCAAGTGACAAATAACTATGTAGGAAAACATACTAGTTATCTTTTTATCTGAGAATTAATTTTTGGCAACCAAAGGAATAAATATGAATATATTAAATGTGTCTTTATTTTGGTGTTATGCCTTTGGCGTTTAGTCACCTCCATCAAAAGTGCAAGATCAGTGAATTACCCTTAAATGAATCGCATATGGAAATGATTTATTTATTTGGACCACTAAATAGGAATAGCACACTGATCCCGGTAAAGAGCTGCTTCCTGTTTACACTGTTGGACCGCTGCTCATGTTAGAACATGAGGTTCTTTTCTCGGTGCATGGTGACCTCTTGTACAGTGACTCTGTGTACTGTACAAGTGACCGCACTGCAGGTCGCTTATATGAGACTAGTTGTTGCAAGATGATGGTGTGAGGGGTAATAAGAAGAGCAATAAAAAGGAAACACCAATTTAATTCCATTCGTTTGGTTTATTAGATGATTGCGCTCTAGTGACCTCTGGGGGGAGTTCGTATTATAGACTATTACAATGATTAAAGGGCAATTCACCTAAATGTCAATGAATGAATAAATAAATAGTAAGAATTGTAACAGAAATGTGTGTGCAGTTAGTTGCCAAACACAAACCATACCCTCTCAATAAACGGTTATCCTTCACACTGTACATAATGTACAGGTAATGGAGCTATAGGTATAATTGTAATCATCCGACTCATGTGGAATCACTTTGTTAATTTTAATACATGATGTACTTATTTATAATGTACAGAGATTACATTCCCTACAGGTTCAGGTAATTCAGCACTAAGGACATTGGGGAGTAATTTATCTAATTGATATTTGGGCTTTTCTTAAAAGCATTCAAGTTAGGGATGTTACAAAATGAGACGAATGACTGATGTCTGTAATAATGAAGGCACAACACACACAAAATCGCTGTGGTTAAAACTGTATTGATTGTTTTGCTTGGCTCGATGTCAAAGCTTTCTGGTCGCATTAATGTTCCTCGCTCTGTGTTTTTTCAGATTAACCAAAGTAAATGAAAATTAGTTGTTGGAACTTTGGTGGGTGTTTTTTATATTCATGCGTTTTTTGACAGTTAATGAAATGTTCCCTTTCTTCAGCTTTTGTGTCTTAAATGGAAAACATCATGTCTGGTAAAGGAATATATGAGAAAATGAAACGTTTCAGTTTAATAAAATACTACTAGTGCAAGCGACAACCCCTAACCTACCTCCCCTCTGCAGCAAAATAGAATCGTCCACACACTGCAGAGTTACATTAACCACACCCCTTCTCATGTTGCAGCAAAACACTCGACATCGGTTTTTTCTGTTATTTTCCCAGAATACACCTGGAAAAGTACAGTGACGAACGAATATACAGATGGGAAATTCCATATTTTTCTAAGAGCTGAGTCTTTTGAACCTTTTCTCCGGGATGGATATTTATATTTGTTGATTTGCTTTATTGATCCCAGTAGTTTTATAGAGTATGCATGCAAAAAAAAAACGAGAATAAAACAGTATGAATAAAAACATTAAACATATGTTCTATGTTTATATATAGATTATATCTGACACTGTGAATTTCATGCTTGTGAGAGATTTTTAATACCGATTTGATTTAGAATTGGAAGTTATGTTATGGCTAACAAATAGAATACATGAGTAAATAAAGGAATATCTTTAAATTAAATAAATATCTGCATCGACTAACATGTCACGTTAACAAAAACGCGAAATGAAGCAGAACAGTTAAGATTAACAATGTATTTATGAGTTAACAATGCATTCAAATCTAAAAATGAAGAAATTAGACACACATGTAGTTGACAGGAACATTTAGATAGGTTAGTTCCCTCTGGTTGTTATCTTTGATGTCGCCCACTAAAATTTTTGAAATATATAAAGTATGCATTGGCATGTAAATCCAGCTGAACATTTACAGAATTAAACTCTACAAAAATAATAAAAAGCAGTCGCCTATATCAGTGTGGCTTGCAAAAACAACTAAATTGTTGTTCAGTTGGATTCCAAATGATCCGATCCTTGACGGAACGCGCATGAGCAGATGACAACAACAAAACAGACTCAGAGGGTGTTAGCGTAGTTAGCTAACGACTCCTGAGATAAACAACTGGTGGTTTCATCCGGCATGTCACACCTTTACGACTGGAGTTTACCCACTATTAGACTTTTATCTTTTTCCCCGCAGCAATATGTTTTAATATATTTAATCATGGTTCCCAGTTATCCCAGTGGAGCTCACGTTAGCTAGGTGGCTCGCTCAGCTAGCTCTATGTCTGCCGAGCTACAACTGGTTAGCTAGCTAGCTCGGTTGCTATTAGCTCGTCGAGGTGGAGACCGAGAACAGGGAGATGCGAGCGAAGCGAGGTGAGGCCAATACATGCGTTTATTTCATTCATGCAATGTGGAATATTATCGTTACACCAATGTATATACGAACAGGTGCCACTGGCGTTTTTGTTGGGGGATAATCTCACTACGTGTGTCTAGTTCATCGACGTTATAAACTGTGTTCCCAGGCAGCTGTGTTAGCCGAGAGCCAGTCAGCGGGTTGTTATTGAGCAGCTAACTAGCTCGCGACCAACTGCTGGTTGCCACCGTAACCATGACTAACTGGAGGCCTCGAGGGTTAAGTGCCCCCGGTTCTTTAACCATACACAACCGTGAGTTTTTCGGGGAAACCCCGTAGTGATTCGAGGCCCGCCAACGGTTATTAACGGCAATCGGCTAGCTTGACATCTTCCACAGTCAGTGGTAGAAACTTAACGCTCGCTGGTAAACATCATTACATTACATTACATGTCATTTAGCAGACGCTTTTATCCAAAGCGACTTACAATAAGTGCATTTCAACCTTGAGTACAAACTAAGAACAAGAATACATAAAGTAACATTTCCTCATCATAGTCAAACTACAAAAGTACCATAATAAGAGCCATTCAAGTGCTACCAAAGTGCAAGTCTGTGATTAATCCAGATATAGTCGGAAAAGGTGCGTTTTCAGTTTTCGGCGGAAGATGTCAACACTTAACAGCTGCGCTAGTGGTTTGGTAGCGTCACTCTGTTTTTATTACGTCTTCCGTTTGGTTCTTGATCTGGTTTATCCAGATTAAAAACTGTCCACTTCTGTCTGTTTGGAAAGTTTGCTTTTATCTTATATCACACCAACATGTAATGTTGCATCTTGCATATTATTAAATAACCAGTGAGGTGACTCTGTAAGGAGATACAACTCTAAAAAGCATGTGCATACCTGTCTGTGGGGCGACACAGGGGAATAGTTTAACTGAGGACATCAAAGAAAGTAATAATCTGGTGATATTCAAGAAAACATGTAAAGACATGACTATGGAGAAGTACAGATGTAAAAGCATTAATGACGCATCATAAATAACGGGATATATATATATATATATACATATCTCGTTCTCTGAAATAAGTTTTTTTCATGAAATTACAGGTTAGGGCACTTATAAGCTCCATAGTTTCAGCCTTGACCCTTTCGGTCAGCCACTTTCTTCTTTTGTTGAATTTTGTATATTTTGCTGATCGATATAAACTAAACTAAAGATAGTTCTACAGTAGAAGTTGCTTGTGCCTTACATGGCAGGGTAGAAGAGGATGTTTACCTTTTGTTAAAGCCTGTTATAAAGGATCTAAAGATACATACTTTCATAATAACACCCATTCATACTAGATTATACTAGTTCATCAAGTAGCTTCATTGTGTTGTGGTTTGAGTAAACGGTCCCATCCTCTCTCACAAGAACATTACATGTAATTATAATCACGACATTTAATGAAATGTAAAGATGATCAACTACCTCATGCTCATGTGTGTTGTTGTTTTCACAGGTCGGCCTTGAAGATAGGCAAACGCAAAGAACTCTGGGAGATTCAACATGAAGTTGTATGTGTTCCAGGTCAACAATGGCAGCACATTGACATTCGACACTGATCTGGCTGTACAAACGTAAGAAGCTGGCATTTTACCAATATTATTGAGACACAGTCGTCAGAATATCTAGGTTTCTTTGTGCTCTAAATAAATTATTCCTTTGTTTCAGGGTACTGGAGCTTAAACATGCCATCCAAGCCAAATACAAGATTGCAGTTCAACATCAAGTCCTTGTTGTCAATGGAGGAGAATGTATGGCTGCAGAGAGACGTGTCTGCAGCTACAGTGCTGGCACTGTACGTTTTAATTTATTACTGTGCGCTTTATGTTTCTTAAAGGGGTTGCATTTGTGACAAACCGTACTAATGTTTTTACACTTGATCTTTAGGAAACCAACCCCATATTCCTGTTCAACAAAGAGATGATCTTGTGTGACCGGGATCCAACGATCCCCAAAACCACATTCTCCATTGAGAGTGAGATCCAGGTTAAAGTAGAGGAGTCTCTACTGATGCCAGCTGTCTTTCACACTGTTGCCTCGCGAACACAACTTGCTCTGGTAGTTATCTATATATTTTTTTCATTTTTAAAGCTGTCGAGTGTGCTTGTCATATGCACTATCTTTTATGAGATATAATCGTATAATCTCCAATCCATTTACGATGGAATCATCCTAACTTGTCCCGACTGTATTCTGCCTCCGCAGGAAATGTTTGAAGTTGCCAAGAAACTTTGCTCTTTCTGCGAACGATTGGTTCATGATGAACACATGCAGCACCAAGGCTGGGCCGCCATTATGGCTAATCTGGACGACTGCGCTTTATCTTATCAAAAGTTGCTCGTCAAATTTGACACTTCATACTCAAACTATCAGCATGACTTGGAGGAAATTAAGATCAAACTCTCAAAGTAAGTGCTGGCACGGAGAACGTGTTTTCTCATACATTCCTAAAGTTATCCAAATATTTTTTTCATTTAAATTAATCCAAGTTATAATGTATTTATTGCCCGGAAGAAAATGAGCCTGATGAACGTGATCTCTCATTGACTGTTTTTACGATTTGCAGGTTGGGGACGTCGGTCTCTGTAATGGCGAGGATACCTCTGCTGGAATGTTTGACGAGACACAGTTACAGGGAGAGCATGGATAAGTCGAGTTCAACCCCCGGGAAGGATTCAGATGGGACGGAAGGAGACAAATCCACGGACTCTGTGCGCTGCGCTACTGACGCTCAAAGGCCCGCCAAGTCGCCCGCCTCCTCCTCCGCTTCGGGGACGGCCAGGTGTGAGCCACCTGGTCACCAGGAAACCCCCAAAATGACTGACAGTAGTGGACTGAGAGCTGCACTGCTAGATGACGACGACGACGACGATGACGACGACGACGACGATGATGACGACGACGACGAAGATGACGATGATGATGATTCCCCAGAGTTCACCAACCCGTCCTGCTTCAATGTCACCCTATTAGACTGGATCAATGTGCAAGACCGACCCAACGACGTGGAATCGGTTGTGAGGAAATGCTTTGACTCCATCAATAGGGTTAGTCACAGATTACGTATGAATAGACCATGACACGGCAGTTTTCTAAATTTGCAGCCATGTCATGATTGCGGTGGCAAAAAGAATCACGAGTCTTTCCCGAAATGTTGTTTCTTTCAGCTCGACCCTCGTATTATTCAGCCCTTCCTGACGGACTGCCGTGACACAATTTCCAAGCTAGATAATCAAAACATGAAAGCCATCAAGGGGCTCGAGGACAGGTTGTACGCTCTCGACCAAATGATCGCGAGCTGTAAGAAGTTGGTGAACGAACAGAAAGAACTTGCTCAGGTACGTGAAGTAAGAGACAAACGGTGTCGAGTTACGGTCTCTATGCGGAATTAAGTGCTCGCTTATTCTCGCCTGCAGGGATTTCTGGCCAATCAGAAGCGGGCTGAGAACCTGAAGGACACATCTGTTCTGCCTGATTTGTGTCTGAGTCACACCAACCAGCTGATGATCATGCTGAACAACCACAGGAAGCTGCTCGACATTAAAAAGAAATGCACCACCGCCAAACAAGAGCTGGCAAACAACCTTCAAGTCCGACTCAAGTAAGACTGAACACCACTTCTACCCCAACGTGTCTGTAGCGGCCATTTGTTCTTTTAAAATCAAACACAACTATAAATCAAACCGCCACTGATGCACCGTGGGTTTCGGAGTTGACGCAAAAGAAAGTAATGTCCGTTTCCGTATGTTATTCTGATCATTTATAACAAAAAAGAACAAACTAAATGCTGACACTTCCTCTCGGTGCTGTGGTACAAAAAACATTGGCCACCCTGGTGCATGCTGGTCCTGTGCCTAAACACCTCTACATATAACTATGCCCAATCAGTAAACTTAAAACTAAATATATTAAACTAAACTACAACTATCATAAGAAACAACAAACAGCAAAATATAACCTAAATAATCAATATTACTTTACAATAAAACCTCAATACAAATGTCAAATTCAATAGCGCTAACCGTGTTTGTTAAACTTATATAGCTCACAGCTTTCTGCTCACAGTGCTGTTGGCTTGTTTTTAGGCATACTGGTTTTAAACAAAACAAAGAGCATCATGTCTGCCCCTCTAACTGTGCGCCTGTTCCTTTTGAATGGTTTTAGGTGGTGCTGCTACGTGATGCTTCATGCAGACCAGGACGGGGAGAAGCTTCAGGCCCTCCTCAGACTGCTGACGGAGCTCATAGAGCGAGTGCGGGTGGTGGACGCCCTCAGCACCGTGCCCCAGATGTACTGCTTGGCGGTGGTTGAAGTCGTCCGGCGGAAAATGTTCATGCGCCACTACAGAGAGGTCAGTGCTACACGCCGTTATTGGACAGTGACTCAAAGAGATGAGCTCTTTTGACTCTGTCGCGTTCTGCCGTATTTTAGCGCAGAGCACGTCATGTTTCGCTCTAATTTGACAGTTTTCTCTGTACTCTTTGCCACTCCAATGAAAAAGGAACAGCCTATTACGTCGTTTGCTGTTGCTTCACAATTAAGTTTATTTAAAGCTTTTTTGTTGTCGTCTTTGTTTACTTATTTTCATATGCTGGAGGGTACACTTGTTTTTCAGTGGGCTTACTCTGCAATATTGGACATTCTTAAAGCAGTGACAACATGTGAAAATGAGGACCCGAGCTCTCAAAATAAACTGGCATTGCAGTCCTGTATTATTTCCTAAGAATAACATTATTAATATATGTAACATTGTGTTTATCAGACTCATGAGGGATGAGGAGGCTGCGTGCTTCGTGTGCATTAGTGTAAGGCGAACACTTAACGGCCCTTTTTAAATCTCCTGCGTCTAATTAATCAACTGATGATGACTTCCGTCCTTCCTCATGGTGTTGCTCGTGTACATGTAAAACAAAAAGAGCCGGAAATAATCGGGAGCCAATAATGGAATTGATTTTGCTCATACTTGGCATTTTCTATTGAGCAGATTCGTTGATGATGCAACAGGTGGACATTATTACTTTGTTGTTGTAAAATCCTTAATATTCTTTTCAGTGGGCGTACGCGCTCGTGAAGGACGGGAAACGGCTGTACGAGGCGGAGAAGTTCAAAAGAGAATCCTTCGGTAAACTCTTCAGTGAGTGTCTTTTGAAACCGGCTGATTGAAGTCGCCACTGAAGAGCCCGGATCGGGGTTTGATCTATCTACTTTGGTCTTTTCAGGGAAGTCTTTCCTCAGAAATCGTTTGTTTAGAGGACTCGACTCGTGGCCTCCAACATCATTTTGTGTGAGTCCCGATTCATCAGCGTTGTTTTTTTCATATATATGTATATTATTTCCTCTGAGTTTTAAGGGGTTCCTTCGTGTGTTTTTTTTCTTTTGTTATCGTTCATAGACACGGAAGCCCAGGCGGTTTGACGACGAACTTCCAGACATCTCCCTGGATGACCTGCAGTACTTGAAATCGTGTTGTCCCCCCGAGGTGCAGCCTTTCCTCATGTAAGTCACGGTCCCCGCTTCCTGAAAAGGTTTTACCAGAATCGTCCTACAAGGGCTGAAAACATCCGTTTGGAAGTTTGTGTCCATTTCTGAAGCAAATTAACAAAACGCAATTTTAACCCCTTTTTTTTTTTTTTTTTTTTTTGTTTTTCTCTGAGGTTGCTTTTAATACATTAAGGGATCTGAACAAAGCCACACACACCTATAGACATGTTTTAAACATTAATCGTATTAGTTACATACATCTTCCTTAATCTTATGATTATATCATACTTTTAACACTTTTAATTGTGTTATAATGTCTGACAAGTAATCAATCTGCTCTAAATGAAGTCGTTATTCAGGGGTTGTTATTGATTGCATTGGTGCTCGATCTTTTGTTCTGACTCTTCCAAACTTCTGCCATAGATTCACAGTACCGAAAAAAAACAAACTCGACCCAGATTTGAGTTCTGTCCTTAACGTTATGCCAAATTTATATAACCTCTTTCTGCAGGGTTCCCACAATGTGTGACTTCGAGCCCTTAAATCGCCACGTAGAGACGCTTCACAGGCTGGTCCGAGCGGCACAGAGTGTGGATGAGATGTCTCAGACTATTACTGACCTGCTAAGTGAACAACGGGTAATAACCGCTTCGTTAATGTTTGTGTTATGAAGCACACAAATGGCGGATACGCTTGTTACCGGTTCAAAATGCACAGTGTGATTTTGCTCTTCTCGTGTATTTAACGTGGAACGTATTCCCCTCCTCGCCCCCTCTTTGGTCTTTGAAGATATCCTTCAGTCAGAGATCCAGCATGATGACCCCGCAGTCGGGCAGCGGGCCCGGGTCCACCACGCCGAGGTCCTCCAACACGCCGTGCTCCCTCAGCCTGCAGGGCACCAGCTGCCAGCCGCTGCTGGTCCCCGCCCCGGCGCCGCTGGAGGACCTCTCCCCCGACAGCATCGACGCGCAGACGTTTGACTTTGAAACCATCGGCCACCCGAACATGGACCCGGTGCTGCAGCAGGGCTCCCTGGACCTGGACTCCCTCGCCGAGAGCCCCGAGTCCGACTTCATGTCGGCCGTCAACGAGTTTGTGATCGAGGAGAACTTGACCTCTCCGAACGCCGTCAGCGACCCCGTCAGCCCCGAGATGATGGCGGAGTCGCTGTACTCGTCGGTCATCAACGCCATCGACAACAAGCGCATGCAGGACACCACGATCCTGGAGAGGGAGAACTCGAGGATCGCCGCGCTCAAGCACGTGATCGACAAGTACCGGTCGGCGGCGGAGGAGTCGCACGCCAACTTCCGGAGTGTGAAGGACGACCTGCATCACTTGAGGGGCGTGGTTTTAAAAGAGCAACGCGACTTTGGCTTTGTTTTGAGAAATCTGACCACGGAGGCGAGCGACGTCGTGGACGCCGTCTGCCAAGCCCAGAAACGGGAAATCGAAGAGCAGCATCAGAGTGAACTGCTCTCGCTGCGGCGAGCGCTGGAGACGCAGGTCACGGCGCTGACGGAGGAGAACCGAGAGAACCAGAGCATCGTCCGAGATGTCCAGCACGCCATGCTGGAGCTGGAGGGGCTGATGGAGCGCAAAGAGAAGGAGCTCGCTCAGCTGGAGAGCGCGAGGGAGCGCTCCGCGGAAACGGAGAGCAGCCAGACGGAGAGGATCAGAAGCCTCGAGCGGGCGCTGAGCGATCGGACCGCGGAGATGGAGGCGCTCTCGACGTCGAGAGACGCCCTGACCGGCCGGCTGGAGAACCTCCACGTGGAGATCGAGCGCGGCCGGCTGCAGATCCGCCAGGAGCTGGAGGACGCCGAGCGGTCCCACCTGAGGGAGACGGAGGAGAGGATGAATCGAGAGCACGCTGGCGAGGCCAGCTGGCCGAGGCTAACGGGCGCCGTTTGGAGCCTGGTCGCCGAGAACGGCGCGGCGTCGGGCGCGGCGGCCGAGCGCCACGCCGCCGCGCTCCGGGAGAAGGACGACAAAACGAAGGACTTGGAGGCCCGCGTCGCCGAGCTCGCCGAGCTCCGCTGCAAAGTGGAGGTGGAGTTGGCCTTCAAGGAGTCGGAGGCGGAGGAGCTGAGGCTGGCGGCGGAGGAGGCGAAGGCGCAGCAGGCCGAGGCGGCGGAGGCGGCGAGCCGGGTCCTGAGCGGCGAGCTGGCCGAGGTCAAGCGGCAGCTCGGCGTCCGGAACGAGGAGTACGAGGCGGACCTCGCGGAGCTGAGGAGCGCCGCGAGGCTGGAGGAGGAGCGCCGCGTCTCGGAGCTGGCGGCGGCGCACCGGGAGGAGGCGGGCCTGCTGCGCGGCGAGCTCCTCGCCCTGCGGCGGCAGCTCCAGGAGGCGGAGGGGAGCCACGGCGAGCTGGAGCGGGCGTTGGAGCAGCGGGCGGCGAGCTCCCAGGAGCTGGAGCGCGAGCTGAGGAGCGCCATCGGCGACCTGCAGGCGGACAACGAGCGGCTCGCCGAGGCGCTGGAGCGGGACCGCCGGGCGCCGGAGAGAGACTCGGGGAAGGAGCTGACCGCCAGAGCGGCGTCGCCGGACGCCTTGAAGGAGCTGGAGCAGCAGAAGAAGAACATGGAGAAGAGGCTGTCGGACAAGATCCGGCACCTGGAGGAGGAGCTTCACGGGAGGCAATCCTCCAGGAGGTGAGAGTTTGAATCCTAAACAAAGGATCACCTGGTTGTAGTTTGTTTACGTGGAATCTGTTCTCGTCTCAACGCAAATGACGCAATGTACCGTAGACGTATTACAGGGGCGGCTGTAGCTCAGTGGGGTGGGGTGGGGGGGGGGGGGGGGGGTCGTCCTGCAACCCCAAGGTCGTCGGTACGATCCCCGCTCTCCCCATTAGTTGCAAGTGGAAGTGTCCTTGAGCAAGGCACTAAACCCTTAGTTGCTTCCTGGCATCACTGCAGCCCACTGCTCCTTAATGATAAGGATGGATAGATGGATAGATGGATAGATGGATAGATGGATAGATGGATAGATGGATAGATGGATAGATGGATAGATGGATAGATGGATAGATAGATGGATAGATGGATAGATGGATAGATGGATAGATAGATAGATGGATAGATAGATAGATATTTTATTAATCCCGAGGGAAATTTAGGTCAACCAGTAGCTTATACACTTAACTTAACTCACAAACATACATACACAACTTACAGTAGAATCACAGTATAACAACAATACACAATACACATAGGGGGAACATGTACATGGGAGTAGGGTGTATACAGAATTTACAGATATCAGTGTGCATTGATCGAGTGTTGATATCCACGAGGATAGTGCAAAATGCTGTAAATAAACCAGTCTGGGCTTGTATAGCCAAAAAGAGTACAAAATGCAGAGAACACATTTGGTTGCATGTTTACTCCGTGCAATGACAATAGATTGAATTCGTCTTTGCGTGGCCACGTTTCTGTGTTCCTATTGGCTGACCTCTAACCGGCTCTCGGCCCCTCAGTGACTACGGGTTGCCGCTGCACGCGGAGGCGCGCGCCGACGCCGGCGCCGCGCCGCTGTCCCTGGACTCGGCGCTGCAGGAGCGGCTGCAGCAGGAGAGGGCGTGCCTGCAGTCGCAGATGGACCTCCTGGAGAAGAGGAAGAACGAGGAGATGCAGAACCTCAAGACGTCGCTCATCGCCGAGCAGCAGGTCGGTGCTTCGGGAACGGTTGCGTCTTTTAGGATTTATGGCTCCAATCTCCTATAATAATGGCAGACGGTTAATATGCCGACGCTTACCTACTACTTACTTTGAGAAAGCTTACATTTGTAATCGATATTGACAACAGATCAATGTTTCATTCTTTCGGTCTGTCTCGTCTCTTCACACCCAAAGATCCCCGAGGCGCAGCAGAAAGATGTATTACACATTACTTACTCGCTGCATTCGGTCATAAGTTTGGTCTTTTAATGTGATTTGTATATCTGTCATGGAGGTATTGGACCACACGTCATAGTTTGAGCTAACAAGAAAAAACACATTACATAATCAAGCTGAACTTATTGTCATTTGAAACGTCGGTGGAGCTCACATCATTTCATTATGGCTCATTCAGCTTCTGGTTACAATGATGAAGAGATAGGAGATGGAACAATACGAGCACGAAAATCATGCAGAACATTAAAAATCAACAAAACAATGGCAACTCTGCATTGTTAGAACTTAGCAATTAAAAGACGTGTGCGTGTATGTGTGCGTGTGTGCGCGTGCGTGTGCGTGTGTGTGTGTGTTCTAAAAAAAATGTTTTTCCTAAAATGGTTTCTCCAGACTAATTTCAACACCGTTCTGACCCGAGAGAGGATGAAGAAGGAGCAGATCATCAACGAGCTGACGGAGAAGTGGCGGGCGGTCACCCAGCAGCAGGAGAAGGACAAAGGTAAAGGCCGTACAGGAGGAGCGTCACACTAATCTAAAACGTATCCAATAAAATGTGCATTACAAGATAAAGTAATGTTGTTGATCGTGTTCTTGAATTAGGAAAAAGTCTCAACATAGATCGAAAGTCTAAAAAATAGTTTTTCCAGGCCGAGGAAAGTCCTTGAAGAAAATGGAAATGTGTTATATTCACGTGTTTGATTCAAAGAATAAACATTTATATCAATATTTATTCTTTTAATGAAACTATTTTCTCATTCATTTGTGTGGATTCATCAAGCTCACGGAAATGTGGTTTAAAATCATGGAAAAGTCTTTGGAAATGCATTGGTCAACATGTGACGGCGATCATGTTATCGATCGCCGTTATCGATCATGTTATCGATCGCCGTCGGCTCATTGATCTGACCCGGTTGCAGCTCTGATCGAGACGCTCTCCGAGGACCGCGCGTGCGTGATGCAGGAGAAGAAGCACCTGGAGGAGGAGCTGAACCGCCTGCGCGGCGCCTCGCTGGTGTCCTCCGTCTTCTTCTCGCCGCACCCCTCCGCTCAGGAGGCGTCCGACGCCCGGGCGCCGCCCGTCGCCGGGGCGCCGCCCGTCGCCGGGGCCTCCTCCTCCGAGCCCGCGTCCGAAAGCGAGCGCCTGGCCTCCGTGTCGGCCATCCCCGAAGACGAGCTGGTGGATTCGGCCGTGGAGGCCGGCATGGCGACCGACCAGTAAGCATCTCCATCCCATCGCGTTTACACACAGGGTAGTGTCCCTCGCTTTAAGGTCGACCCAGTATTGTTACGGTGTGTAAATTCGTGACACAGTTTATTTATTACATTTTTTACATTTAGTTTTTCTTTGATGAGAGAGTTTCAACAGTTCACAGAAAGGAAACTCTGGGTAGACGAGACGTTTACAATCTTTCCTTCTTTTTTTATTATCACCTTTGGACTTTGGTTTTAAGCACACGCACACACACACGCACACACACACGCACACACACACACACAGCTTTAATTTCCATCAAATCTAATCCGAGGTGAACGCCACTGACTAACAACAATGGGTCCTCCTCTTCACTCTTCAGTCACGTTCTCGTCTCATACTTTGCTGCCTCGTCATTTTGCTCGACCCACCAACTGAAAACAATAATTAGAAAATATCACTATAGACATACTTTGTGTATTCAGAGGCTACGAATATATTATCTGAGTCATCACACTGTTGCTTTAGCAAGAAATGAGTTTATTAAGACCAAACTAATGATACCACATTTACATACACGGCTATTATATTTGACTTTTTCCTCATTAGGATTCAAGCTTAAAATAGATTCCTGTACTTTACTTACAATATTGTGTTGAATATAATAGTTTATTTATTTTGCACTTATCAGACAAAGTGTCACAAAGTGCAGTACAGTAGTGAATTAAAACAATTTGGCAATAACAAGGGCCAAAACATATCAATAGTTAAAAGAGCAAAGTACAATACACAGTAAAAGATGGTGCAATAAAATAAATAAACAGAAGATAAAAAGCACGCCATAGAATATTTAAATTAAACAAATGCCAGAGTAAACACGTATGTTTTGAGATGGGTTTAAATGATACTATTATGCTTGATAAAGAATGAGTAATACGTAATAATGTTGTTATATACAGTTTATAGCAACATACTGTAGTATATAGCAAATGTGCAAATAGTGTTGAGCCTTTTGTTAAAGTTGCCAGCCACTCACAGAAAGGGACTTTGCATGATTGAAGAACGAAGAAGACATTTTAAAGGACGTCGTGTGAAATATCCCAAAGCTGGATGGACAGAAAGGACATTTTGAGATGGAGAGCAGGCAGGCAGGCTAGGATCAGGCACTGTAAGTTTCACATTCATCACTTTTTATCCATCAAGAACTCTTAAATAGTTGCACGACAAAAAAATGTAAAAACAATTCACATGTTGGTGAATTGAAATGTTCCGTACGGTTCTGCAGAAGGTATTAATGACAGTCCGACGTTCTTGCAGCGACGACGTCCTGATGTCCGAGGAGAGGCAGCGGATACTCCTCCTCGAGAGGGTAAGTAAACACCGCGCTCCTCACGCTGCATTCCAGAGCTCACCGTGTCTCGATCCCTGTTCAATCCATCCGATGTGTGTTTCAGACTCTACACATGAAGGAAGAGGAGAACAAGCGCCTCAGTCAAAGACTGGTCAGTTATTTACCGTTATCTCTACCGGCTATGCAGCACCTGCTCCACTAGGGGGCAGTAGCATCAAAGAGGACAATCCTGACCCATTAGGCCACAGCTCAGAAGAAAAAAATATTTCTTTAAGGAAGAGTGACACTGGAGTGAACAGAGGGATGAATTGAAGTGGAAATGATATTCAAATATTTTTTTTTTTAGTTTTGTGTGTTTTTAAAAAGAAATATCTATATATATTGATTTACAAATATGATCAGTTTTAGATTGTAGAGTATAATGCAATACATAGGTTATAAATGCTAATCCTAGCTGCTAAGCCTCTTTCTGTCACGCAAAAGCCCAATAAGTGAAATGTCAGAATCATCAATGGCCGCCGTCGGTCCCCCTCGGCGCGTAACGCTCTGCTGCTTCTCTCCCCTCCAGATGTCTCAGAGCATGTCGTCTGTGTCGTCACGGCACTCAGACAAAATCGCCATCAGAGAGTAAGTGGATGGAGAAAAAAAAATGTAACACGTGTCCCCTGCTGTATTTGTTTTGAGACCAAAGTCTGACCTTCACGACATGAAGTGTAATTACACACATTGATGTATAATTACATTAATTTGTTGTCGTTTTTCTCTCTTTCTTTTTTACGTTACCAGTTTGCAGAAGTCTTTTGTAATCGACCTATTGTGTATATAATTTTTTTTCCCAGTTTCCAGGTAGGCGATTTGGTTCTAATCATCCTGGATGAGCGGCACGACAACTACGTGCTGTTCACCGTCGGGCCCACGCTCTACTTCCTGCACTCTGAGTCTCTGACCGCACTGGACCTCAAACCAGGTCAGCAGCTGGACTCTGGACATTTGTGTTTCTCAATTCTCTGTCGTCAGCGTGATTCACATGTACGGATCCTTCCGGAACTGTAGGCGTGATCTTAAAAACATGAGTTGATGCTTCTTTTTTTTTTTTTTTGTTGCTACAATTTTCTTTATGAGCTTTATGTGACACACACACACACACACACAGATTTAAATGTGGCTTACTGAGTGTTGTATGACTGTTAGCTTAACGGATCTGTTTTGTTTGTTGTTCAGCAACAGGGACCTCAAGACGGCCGTGGGTGCTTGGAAAGGTGATGGAGAAGGAGTATTGCCAGGCAAAAAAGGTACTGGATATTTCAACGGTTCTGTCGTGATTTTTAAAATGTGTTTTTTTTATGAATATGTAAGAATCAATAAACTTTCATAACTGAGGTGAAGACCTCTAAATCATTTTTTTTTTGGGGGGGTGAATTTCCACACATGGTTTGGATTTATTTTTTGTATGTGTTGACTTGTCAGTGAAGCTATGATATTCTACTATATATATTATTATATTCACCTTTGCACCAATTGAACCATCTTCCTTCCCTTGTCTCCTTCCCTAGGCACAGAACCGGTTCAAGGTTCCTTTAGGAACCAAGTTCTACAGAGTGAAAGCTGTTCCATGGAACAGAAAAGTATAACAGCCAAGTAACGGAGCTGAAATGTATATTTATATCGCTTAATTTTTGAACAGGAACAGCATCACATCATAATTCATAACTTGAAAATCTAAAAAAAGACCTTAAAAATGTAAAGAAATTAAAAATAGTCATCATGCTATTTTTGGTTCAACATCCCACCTGCTACCAGATGTTTTGTTTTCTTTTAAACCCAGATATGTTACTGTGGACCAACTGCTATTAACTTTCTTAGGGCATAGCTCTAAACACCGGCATTATTCTATCTGACCTGTGTGTGTAAAATTGAACAAAATTTGGATGTAAAATATTAGTTCTCACTATCAGCATTTGTCCTCCTGTGGAAAAATCCTGTGTCACTATCAACATAAATACATACAAAGAAATCTACATCTATTCTAAATGTCTATGGAGGAATGTTCACGGCATGCATATTGATCTATTTTCTTTGGTTTACTTATCCAGATAAATGTTGTAGTTGGAAACGTAGTTAATGCTCCTCCTCACAGCGCAGTGTGTGGCCCTCTGTACATTACGGCTTCTGGAAACAGTCGTCTTTGCAATCCTTGAAAATGCACTTTCAAAAACAAATGCTTTTGTTGATTTTGAAAAGGGAAGTTTAATCGAGCTGTCAAGAACGAAGTAAATATATCAGCACAGACTTCTCACTATCATAGAATATTGATACGTAGAACAGGAAAACGTTGTGAGCGTTTCATTATCGGACGACATTGTACATTACCCATCCAATCACACATGTAACAATAAATGACTGTATTGTAAAAGATAGAGTTTTGAAACAATAAAGGATCGATCCCAAATACGCTCTGCTGTTTTTATTTTTGGCCCGGTATCGGTGCATATTTGAGAATATGTAATGTTGTTAATAAATGTACATGATGCTCTTGAACCCATCCTAATCTTTATGGGTTACAATGTTTTCCTGGATTAATGGACACAAAATAATGAACTGCCAGCTCATTTTCACCAAGAGCCTCTCATGCTAAGATTTCTGCTTTAAGAGAAATCATTGTGTCCAAACTTATTATTATAATAAGAATAAAATAAACACTGTGGTGACTTTTTAGGCGTATGTGATAATAAAGCTTTTTAATGATGCTTTAAAAAAAAGAAAAAAGCTAAATTCAGGAGTCAATGTGTAATAGCACAATCGAGTGTATTCATTTGATTTAGTATTTTTTTTTTTCTCCTTTCGTGGAAACATTAATGTTGGCACGCGGCTGCAGGATAACAGACTTCAAAAAGGCTTCAAATCGTGGGCCCAAGAACGAAGCGGCCCTCATGGAGGAGGAAGCCCACCAAGCAACATCACTTTCCCAGTTCACAGCGGGGAGCATAGCAGCTCTCTGCCGAGCACTCTTCTACCATGTGGGTCTAGGGGTGTTTTAACAATGTTTAGCTCTATTTTCTCCATTTAGCATAAGCCTGTTGTCACATTTGGATGGCTCCTTCATAAATTGATGGTGTGATTCCTACAAATTTTCGGGACAGGCCTGAATGACAAAATATGCAACACAACATTTGATACCGAGGTGGCTGGCAAGCAGCGACCATGTGCACTGGACAGGCTCTTAGTGTAAATGTTTACAACCCCCCACTGAGCTCAGTGCTGCTGGGAGTCACTCCCATCAGGCTGAATGGGATTGCACATTGCCATGTGGAGGCTAGCTCGCTCCTCCAATAATAAGATGCCTCTGACTGGCTGACTAACTTGTCTCTACAACACTTTGCATACCTTCAGGGTCATAAAACTAGCCGTTGTTGAACGGGACGCAGAGGTCTGGATCTTATTGTTTAATTGACAATTGTTTTTTTAATTTAAAAATTCGCACTAAAAGACAGATTAGAAAAGATTTTCCAAGTAAATACAAAAAAATATTTAAATACAAACTGAATGAATGTTATGTAAATATTACTTTAGGTTAAACCATATATAGATATACATAGACACAAAATCTTTGTACTTTTTAAAAATGTCCTCTTTTTTTCTCCAAAGGCTTATTAAGATTGACAAACTTATTTCTATAACACTTTACACACCTTGAGTGTCATAAAACTAGTCGTTGTTATACGGGACGCAGAGGTCTGGATCTTATTGTTTATTCTTTACGGTTTCTTTTTTTTTTTTATGTTGCACTAAAAGCCAGATTAGAAAGGGTTTTCCAAGTAAATACAAAAAAATATATTTAAATACAAACTGAATGTATGTTATGTGTGTATTACTTTAGGTTAAACCATATATAGATATACACAGACACAAAATCTTTGTACTTTTTAAAAATGTCCTCTTTTTTTTTTTCTCGAAAGGCTTATTAAGATTGACAAACTTATTTCTATAACACTTTACACACCTTCAGTGTCATAAAACTAGTCGTTATTAAACGGGACGCCGAGGTCTGGATCTCATTGTAATGTTTATTCTTTACGGTTTAATTGACAATTGTAAAAACCTCAGACTTTTTTGTTTTAAGTGTTAAAATAAGAAAGTCCTATTAAAAGCCAGATTACAAAGTTATTTTTTCTAGTAAATACATAAAAAATTAAAAAAGTAATACATACGTAACATACATTCAGTTTGTATTTAAAGTTAACCATATATAGATATACATAGACACAACAATCTTTATACTTTTTTGAATTGCCTCTTACATTTTTTTTTATTAAAAGGCTTATTAAGATTGGCAAACTTATTTTTATAACACTTGACTACATACCTTCTGATTCTCATTGTAATGCTTATTTTTTACAATTTAATTCAACAGGAAAAGTGACAATTGTAAAAAACCTCTGTTGATTATTTTTGTTTCAAGTGTTTTTTTATTTTAATGTCGCACTAAAAGCCAGATTTTAAAGGGTTTTCCAAGTAATTACAAACAAATCTTTAAATACAAACTGAATATATGTTACGTATGTATTATATTAGGTTAAAACATATATAAAGACAAAATCATTATACTTTTTTTAATTGCCTCTTTAAACTATTTTTTATTAAAAGGCTTATTAAGATTGAATTTGAGTAATATGTGTACATGTTATCATGTGCAAGTATGTGTTGAGATGAAGCATCCTAACCTGTTCTAGTGGACAATATCAAATGACACATTATATATAATAAAAAAATAAGAAAATAGTATTGAGTAGTATAAGAATATGTGTCTTTTACACAAGGCTTTTTTACTTGATAGTAAAGTGACCGTAACATTTAACACAACTGGATACTGACTTCATCTTCCCACACAAGTCAACTAAAATGAATCTCTTTTCTCACTATCGTGCAATAAGTTAGAAACTAACCTGAAGTTTCTTATGTATGAAAAATAAAAAATGAATAAATAAAGCATAAATGCATCACAAACGTCCTTCAATAATTGTATATAGAGACAGGTATCTGAATGCAGCTTTCAAATGCCATCAGCTGGAATCCAAAGACACATAAGAATGGCTTTTCTTTGCCTGTCAACACACGCTGGCGGCAGTAAATGAAGGTTTAGATGAGCGAATGTGAAACATCAACACGATGTCAGGGCCCTCCTCACAAAGAGCGTCGCACCGTCTCAGATCTTTGCCCTTTGTCACCGATATCCTCCGCATTTGAAGATAATGCACAAGTTGTATTTGATTTTTTTTCCAACGCGAGATCGACGGAGCTGCGAATAAACAAGCATTATTTGTCGGGTAAATATATGCATGAACTTCAAATGATGGGATAAATAAATAAACAAAATAAACCGGGAAAGCCTTAACATAACATTTAGATTTTTCTTTTTTTGCGAGGAGAAATCTAAATGGAACGAGTGTGTTGAAGAAGAGCCAAGAGGCATTAAGGCTGAAACTGCAAAGCAAGGAGTAAATCGACTTAATGCCATCACATTTCCACCCTATTCATGCCTAAGAAAAGGGTTATGGGAAGAGATTAGGTTATATATCTGCTGTCAGGGACTGAAGAGACCAAGAAGAGAACTTCACCTAAACAGAATGATGATCAAACAGACATGCTTTAACAGACATGCTTCATAATCTCATCCGTTATTGTCTCCTCTCTGCCTCGACTACAGGTTCAGAAGGAAATCTTAGACAGGGGCAGATTAAATGTGTGATGAAATGTCTGAGAAATATGTGAGAACGCGCAATATAAGGACGCTTGATTTTCTACCCACATGACGAGCATAATCACTATTAGTAACACATATCCGCATAAATATGATAATTCAAATTTTAAACACATTTATTGGGTTGATATTGGAAATCATCACCATCTGATGGCATAGTTTTATGGATAATTACCGCCAAAGAGATAATGCAGCATATGAAAGGGAGGCTTTGAGGCTTCTCCACTACACTGGGAGGAGAGTGCGTAGGTTTAGTTGTGCATCTGAGATGTACCCAAAAGGCAAATGTGGGGAAAGTTGGGGGACGAGCATCCAGGCGTATGGTTAGGAGGATCGCATCTGCCGAGCAGGAAGTGAAGGATATAAGGAAACTACGTTGTTGTTTTTTTCAAACGAGAAATTATTTTCACATTAAGTTCAATTCCATCGTTAATCCTTCCAAATATAGATAGAACTATTGCATTTTCAGTCGGAAAAAAAATAATTATTCAAATACCCTGTAGTGCAAATCCCATTAATATAGTGCATGACAGCTTTTTGATTTCCTACCACAGAACAAAAACGGATAAGAATCCAGTCGACGTTCAAATCTGTTGTGTTCTTCTTTTTTTTTCAAAGTAAATAATCAATACAAATAGTTCTGAAGTGTCTGGAAATAGACAGGCGATTTAAAACTGTAACTAACAGCCATGCAGTTTCCAGCTGCAGTGCAGTGTTGAGGAAATGACACCAGCTTTGATGGGTTGTATAGCTTTTGAGATGAGCCTCTTTATGCCGCTTGCGGTTCCATTATGGCTTTGTTGGAGAGCTTGTTTACCTGCTGATAACATACACCGGTGGATTCGGGAGCAGCGATCCAAAATCTGCTGCCAAAGTCACTCAAGTCTCATTGTACTGCGGGAGGAGAAGAATTAAATGTTTACGCGGAGGGGAATGCAAATGCTAAATGTGAAAATCAAACTATGGGACCAATAAGGGATCAGAATAACTTTGCCAGGTTTTTATTTTTTATTTTTAGCCCAGTTTGCAACGCTGTAGCTTTGTGTAACGCTCTTCATTTGAGCCTCTGTGCATCTGCGTGCTTTAGGTTTTACAAACACCGAATTCTACAAACACTTCTCAAACTGTAGGTTATTATTTCTCCAAATGGGTCGAGGGGAACATAATCTGACTCGAATCGTGCCGCATATTACGTTAATTAAGGTGTAATAACATGCTTGATAATGTTCAATATCAAATAACAGGCTAATCGAAACTCATGCTTGTACATCACTTGTCTATATATATATTTAAAACATGTATTACACTGTTAGAAAAGCTATGGTCTCGGGTCAAAGGAATAGCCCCTCGGTTTGCATATTAAAGAAGATTTGGTAGACCTCTGTTAGCCGTGCATCCCCATGCAGGCAGGTCTCCAGGGGGCCAGCAGGGCCCCACAGACGGGCGACTAGGGGGCCAGGTGACCCTGTCTCTGAGGTTAGCAGGAAACACTAAAGAGGGATGGGCAGGGAGCTGAGGAGCCACTGAGTGCGAGTGTGCAAGGCTGGTGATGGCAGCTGTCAATGGTTTGGAAGGAGAAGCAGACAGATTGTGCGTTCTGTTGGTGCAGCCAGTTCGCCACCTGGCAGGCTTTTCCTTGTTAGAACTTCTTGCTGTTTCTGTTCTCATCAGAGAAATGTTTTTCCTCTTATCCTTTCGTGTTCAGGGGGGGGAGGGGAGGGGGGAGGGGGGGGAAGTTAAATTTGTCAAAAAATGTTTAAAGATGTTTTTCGTAAAAATGCAAGTGTTCAAAGCCAGCGCCGTGCATTGTACAGAACTGCTGCTGCCTTTATAAAATACAGTAAAAAAAAATATTTTTTTATAATGAGATATGCTTTTCTCTGTGTGATGGAGCATATCATAAAAATTAAAATTAAAAATGAACGGAATACAGATCTGGAGGATGCGTTCTGAGTGTTGACCTAGTGAGAAACATTATTTAACTGCGTTTGTAAGAACAGGGGGGCGGGAGGTGGGGGGTGGTGGTGGTGGGGGGTGGTGGGTTTAAGGGGCAGGATTTACTTACGGAAAAAAAATAATCTGTAACTTTCAAATCCCATCATAGCCGTAAATACTGCTCCGTGTTGTTCACTTGTTAAGAAGAAATGCAAACGTAAAACCATGAACAGCTTAAAAGTACATTTAAAAATCAAATCTGGCAGTCAGTCCTTGTTCCAACAGGATTAAAAAAAAAGTCTTTCATTTGATATAAATATATGCAAAGAGAGTGGTGTGGTGATCTGGGTGCCAGAGGTGGTGCTTTACTCTGGATATTCTGGCTTGGGCCTGTAAGGGACATAAATTAACATGAATTAACACATGCATGCAATAAGAAAATAATTAATTCAAGTTATCAGTCACCTCTTCCATTCCAGGAATCTGATTGACAAGATAAAGTAATGTGCAAACTGCTTTTCAAAGCTAACAGCCTGGAGCACCCCTCCTATTAGTTAGTCATTCCCTCAGTATCACACCCGGAATCTGTCATTTCACAATTTTCTCCTATAATGCATATGTGCCGCTCTCACCACTCCACTACAGCAACTGCCATCTAACAAGTTGACACAGAGAATGATACAATTCACGTCCAGTATTCAGTTCCATATACCGCAAGCATCTGAGGCAGACGGGTCAAGAATATGGTACATGCTGTTCTCTCTCAAAAATCGCTCCTCCAGGACTCTGAGATGAAGCTCCCATGATATCCTTCAAACACCTAAGATGAGTTTAAAAAAAAAAAAATATTTACAGCACTCGTCAGGTGTAAAACATAGTCCGTATTAATGGAATGATGCAATATTTTAAACATGTCTTATCTAAATCGTAGTGTGTTTTTTTTTTTGACAGTCATGCAAGTTTTCAATTTTAAACCAGCGACTGTCTGGAGTTGCGTTTTTTCTTTCTTACGAGAACTGGCAAAAAACTATTTGACACGTAGTCAAGTGACACTCTCACACTAAATGTGCATTCGCATGGAGCATGCATGGAGTAGACTTGACTGTTTGAAACAGTTACACTCCTCACGAAACATGTTGCAAACGTGGTGCGAATGATTGATATGGACAAAGTGTTTGCCAACAAAATGTATCTCGGCAATTATGACAAACCCAAGAATTAGAAAAAGGCAGTTGTGCCAAGTTCCCAAGACTCACAATGTATTGGAAACCCTGGAGTGACTGTGAACCAACACAATGGCATTTAAAAAAGGTAATTGGAATAGACCATCTGTACTTGTTTACATATATATATATATATATATATATATATATATATATATATATATATATATATATATATATATATATATATATATATATATATATATATATTTATATATATATATATATATATATATATGTATATATATATATATATATATATATATATATAATATTATATATATATTTTTTAATATATATATATATATATATATATATAATAATATTGAGATAAATAAGTAAGTTAAAGTATTTTTGTCTTTAAAAGTGTTTTGAAATCCAGTTCATATTTGACTTTTGGATAAATAGGTTATTTAGCAAGGCAATGCTATGTTAGCCAGTTTAGCTTGGTGCTAACATTTAACCGACATGTTTTCTTTATTGATATCTATATTGTTTATCAAACTGTCTTCTTTTTTTATTAAGTCCGTAGAGCTTTGTTTGACTTATTTTATATAGTTTGCTTACAAAAGCTCTGGAGCTGACGAGGATTGGTTTTAAGGTGAATAAAGCTAGTTAGCTAGTTAGCTAGTGCGTAAAAGACAGATATAAAGTAAATTAGCTAGTTTGTAAGCTTATAAACTCTGGAGCTGACGGCGTCTAGTTTTAAGGTGAATAAAGCTAGTTAGCTAGTGTATAAAAGACAGATAGAAAAGTAAGTTAGCTAGTTTGTAAGCTTATAAGCTCTGGAGCTGACGGCGTCTGGTTTTAAGGTGAATAAAGCTAGTTAGCTAGTTAGCTAGTTGTCTAAAGACGGATAAACAAGTAAGTTAGCTAGTTTGTGAGCTTATAAACTCTGGAGCTGACAACATTTGTTTCAGGGTGAATAAAGCTAGTTAGCTAGCTAGCTAGTGCGTTAAAGACGGATAAAAAGTAAGTTAGCTAGTTTGTAAGCTTATAAGCTACTTAGCAATACCATTTATATTAATGTCAACTTCAAATTAGCTTAATTGGCATTACATTACCATTTTGTATCCTTAATTGTGCTCAAGTTTTAATTTCTGGGTCTTTGCTGGAATAACAAACTGAATGTGTGTCAAACGCTTCACAAAGCGAGTCGCTAATTCTCAGTGTTTGGTTTCCCCTCTGCAGTGTCTTAATAATAATATTTAATACTGTTTCATGTCCCTGTGATACTGAAGCAAGAGTCTAATTAGCTACTGTGAGTATTTTAGGGATTTGAATCAAATCCTTTGCATTTGATTGGATCGCCAAAATATAGGCGGGCTTAAAATGTGGCCACACGGAGCTCCAGAGGACGCACACACACACATACACACACACACACACACACACACACACACACACGCGCACACACACACACACACACCTCCCCTGTTGCTAAAAGTTGATAGATGGCTGTCATTATATCGTTGGTTACAATAGTTTGGTATTGGCGTCTGTAATCACACATCATATTTAGTTTTACAGGAGAAAAATACGATTACATTTTGGCATTGAAATATGAAAACACATATTTAGGGATAAATTGGAGCATAATATGACCATGAATGTGATCTAGAGGCTTTTTTCCTTCTCTTTTCTATTTTATCTCGACCATTGCTATTAAAATAATGTATATGATATATGGTACTTTTGTAGTTCGACTATGTTGAGGAAATGTTACTTTCTGTATTCTTGTTGTTGTTAGTTTGTACTCTAGGTTGAAATGCACTTATTGTAAGTCGCTTTGGATAAAAGTGTCTGCTAAATGACATGTAATAATGTAATGTAATGTATATAGAGGGTGTGAGGTTATCAAACTTCCCAACATCTTTATGAAGTTTGACCAAAAGTTGCCAGAGGTGAACCAAAAAGCACACTTGTCCAATTTGGGTAGAGGGAGAGAAGAAGAAGAAAAAAACAAAAAAAACGGTCCAGAAGAGGAGAGCGTGCACAAGCGTAGTTCTGTTGCCCGTGAGTGTGGTGTCAGCCCGTCCCCGTCCCTGCGGCCCTCACCGCGCACTGTGCAGGCCCGACTGCAGCTCAGGACATGGCCTCGTTTGTTCACGGTCCCCCCTCTCTGAAAAGAGTTATGCTGTCTGTTTTGAATGGACAGCGTTTTTCTTTGTGCGCCGGATCAAAACAGAGGGCAAAGTTAGTCAGCAAGTTGCCGGGCTTCTGCATTCTGATTCTTCGAGCCTCTTTTGTACCAAGTTTAGCACAATGTTTTACACTGTGTGTTTGACCTGAATGGCACGCCGGCGGAGGTAGGAACACTTTTCTTTTTTTTCTCCCCCCCCCCACCCCCCCCAACTACAAAATAGAAAAAAGCGCTAAAATGTAATTCCGCTATCTAATATTCCACGTTTGTGTTTCTGCCGTGGAACAAAACTCAGCAATAACACACGGCGGCCAACGACACGAGTGCAGCGTTGCTGAAATATTTATATGCTTTTATCTGATCTATTTCCTAACCACAAGGTATTTGCCTGCGAATCCCTGGCACTTTTGATATTACCTGAAGGCAAATGGTATATAGATTTATACAAGTTATTTACAACAACAGCCAAGCCATTCCTCTGGAAACTAGGCTGCAGATCAAAGGATTGTTTTGATCTCTACTTAGCATATTTGTTTAACCTAGCCAGTGATTCTGAAAAGTGCACAAGCTTTTCGGTGATATGCAGAGCACCCTTTATCCGTCTTTTTCTTCTGTTAGCTCTGGATTTAAGTACTTTCTGTATTTAGGAGACAACTGGATTTGCCAGCTTTTGAAATTTAGTTGCCCACTGCTAGCAGTCTTGGCACTCAGAAATAGATAACTAGGTATGTTCCACTGCTAATCCTGATCGGCCTTGTAATAGTATTTGCGGACTGTACAGCACTCAATTAGGGCATAATGTGCTATTTTTATTTCCTTTAAGTTGGATTAAATGTGAAAACGTGTTTGTTTTTCCCCCAGTTTCCATCTTCTGTTTACTGTGTGGGCACTTTGCAAAAGTATTGTTTCATACGCTTTCAATCAGCGCCCCTCTCTCCATACAGGATTGCAAAATGTCAGGAGGAGAAAAAACAACAACAACAATGTCCAAACGCTCTCTAAAAAAGATGCCAGGGCAATCAGGACATTTTTCTGGAATGCTTTAGAGAATGCATATGCACACAATGCCCTAATTCTCTCTTACTTTGGGTTTGTGGAAAGATGAGCCCAGGTTTATTGAGAGCCAAAAAAAAGGGGGCAGATGGCTCACAAGAGGGATAAACCTGGGAAGTCATGCTGTAAATGTGTTTTACAGAAAACAATGAAAGGAGCGGACAAAGCGATTGTGGCAAAGTCCTTTGGAAAATGGAAAAGCAGCTCTCTAAGGTCCAGGACCATGGAGAAGCCGGATGAGCCGTCCGAGGAGAGTAAGGAGGAGAGCCCGTCCAACTGCACCTGCGAAGCCCTCCAACTCGGCAAGAAACCAGTCGGTAAAAAGTACCTTATCTTCTCGTTTGAAGTCCATTCGCGCTGCCCGCGTCTGTCTCTCTCTCTCCCCCTGCTTATTTGTCTCGTGTGCAAATGTTAATTATTACTGCGCCGACTATTTTATTTTCTCTCCCCTCTCCGTTTGACTCTCTGGCCTCCGCCGTATCCGGCGAACAAACAAACCACATTGTCGGGCAGGAGAATTCCTTTTGAGGCAAAGTGTGTCTCCGATGATACGGAGTTGCCAGGAAAAAAAGACAAAGCAAAAAATAGCAAACACAAAAACAGTCACAGGTGCATGGGAAAAAGAGAGAAGCGAGTGAATGGTCACCGCGGCCCCCAGGAGGTCTTTCAGTGTTAGCCAGTGCGGTGGGTGGACTTCTGACAAGGACGTTGGTCCGCAGCCAGGTGGAGTGTGTAACTGAGAATGCCTCTGTTTATTCTTTTCACATGCTAATGTGGCTCCTGTGTGACTTTCATGCGGCAAAACTTTTTCTTGGAGTTAAACATTTTTTGTTTGTTCCAATACCTGCTCTTGTATCACAGTAGTGGGCGAAATCAAAGGCCACACACTCTTTCATAGAGGCTTGGGGCCGTGCCAGGGAGAGAGGGATGTATTAACTCGGGCCGTATGTAAAGTACGATTTTACACCGGCGGAATATATTTTCAGTACAAACGGGGCACATGTTCGGATTTTAGAACATTTGTGTTGTTGAAATTACATTAATTCTTATTAATGTTTCCATTTTCCTCCATTTAAACCATATATATTGACATCCCTATGGATTCCTGGAGGAGGTGGCTCAGTGTCCATGTCTTTCATCCACTCTCTGATACATCATCCATTTTGGCTTTTAGCTTATTACGCTATCATTACATATATATAGTGTCGTAAAATGTGGCCTTTTGTGTTTTATAGATTTTCATCCTCCGAGTACTGAGATTAGGCATCTGACAATCTGTAATGAAAGACTCCATAAGGACCCAAGTCCTGAGCAAATGCACCCCTATGTGGACAAAGTAAGAACAGAGGGGCATTTAGATGAAATGCAGTCCTCATAGTGCAATTGTCTCTCTTTTCCTGCAGCACTACCCAACTTGTTTATATAATGGGCTATCAATATTGCATTAAACATGCTCTCAAATCTATCATTCGTTTTTTTTTTTTGTGAGCCGGTCTAATGTCTAATCCAGGAGCACAAAAGAGCAATATGGCCTCACACTATGGGTCTTTCCATACCTTGTAGCGCGCGATCTGTAAATAGCTTTAAAAGGCATCGCATCTGCCATCTGCACTTCTAGGAACTCTTCTGCATAACCATTAAAACAAGCTGTCTCAGAGGACATCGTTCGTATTTCAGCCTCAACCCTGAATTACTGTGTGTTCATTATAATTATAAGGGAGGAGTGTTGCCAGGCTAGCCTGCAGAATGCCAGGTGCACACACTTCCATAATCTAGCATTTTAAACAACTCGGAGCATTAGCAACAGTATCTACATGCTACTCAGCCATTAGTTCACTTTGGCGTTCATGCTCAAACTCGCATCACTCATCCGAGCATCTTGTGTGTGTTTTTTTCTCTCTCGCAGGAAGAAAGTGCAATACTTTACAGTGTTCCATTTTCATAAGCCTGCTTAGGTTATGTGACTGAGCCATGCCGCCGTGTGAAATTGCATCCCGATACTGGCACTGTGTCCCTGTGAGGGAGTCTTGTAAAATAGGTTTACTTAGCGCCTTTGCTGGCATTTTCCAAAGATAGCGAATGCACAAACGCCGTCCGTGATCGGATTAACCGTTCAACGAAATGATGTAACATCTTTGTCTTTCCTGTGTGGCATAGGTTCCTCTGCTTAAGTTTAGTGGTCATCCGCCGGAGAATAGAAACATAGAAATCCAGTCGCATCATTATAATCCAGATATTATAAACGCAATAGATGACAGCCTCGGTTAGTCATCCTTTGTCACATAAATATGACATGTGGCAATCTCTAAATTCACTAGATGTTCCCAGATAGTGTCTCAAACAGTCCCTAATTAACACAAGTCATAATTTATAAGGCATGTTCATGTTGAACTCCGTCTCCACTGTTGAGGCACAAGATTTAAATTGCATGTGATAAGTGTGACGTTTTTTTTTTTTTTTTAAGCATCCACATACAGTATGAACACGCTATGCCAAGTGCACAGAGAACAGGAATATGCACCTGAGGACATATAGCTATACATCCAGTCACAAGGTATGTCAAGACAAAATGTTAATTACACCATTTATGGCAGGAATCAGTTGAAATATCTCCATGATTCTCGCTTATTTACATTTTAATTACTACTATTACTTATTCTTATTTTTTGGATGTGACCATAGCAAGCCCAATTCCTCCTCTACACTAGAAAGGAGCAAAATGACTGTTTTCCACTGGAGGTTTAGATGCTTGTTTATCACTTTTAAATACCATCATCTTTGCCGAAATCCCCTCTCAAAAGAACCTTTCACTTGCTGGAATAAATTCAAATTAAAATTTAAATCCCTCTTTGCATTTCTTCAGCCCTTTTTAAAATAGCTGCCTCCTTTTAGAAAGCTGTTTATGTAGTGATCTGTTCATAATCCAGTTTGTTTCTCAACAGCGAAAAACACAGAAATCGTATTATCACTATCTTGGTGAGATGATGCGAGAAATCAGGAAGTATAAATGTCTGGATCTGTGCAAGTTTTCAAAGTTGTAAAGCTGAAGGATATAGAAAAGCCTTTCAATAAAGTAGTGTGTAACACTGCAATTTAACTTGTAAATATACAGAAATATAAAGTGTATTTTGCCGATAACGCCACAACGTTTCACCATTTCAGCAAAGCTATCGTAAGAATAGACAAAATGTGGTAATTCGACAAAATACACAATATTTTGTCGTGTTTCAGACAATGTCGAGGAGTATTGAAGAGAGATGGCTCATCAGAAATGTTGATACCTGGAAGATTAACCCCTCGGCACCAGATCTCTGTAAGCAGCTCTTTTTGATCTCACCTTCTAATATACTCAGAGAAACAATATCTAATCAGAAATGTAGCGAACGCAAACAGAAAAGAGCAGACGTTTAACACGCCGTGCCTTTCGATAACAATCCAGATTTCAGATGTAAAATGACGCAGAAGAGGCCATAGTGATATTTAATTGGCTCGAGCGAGATTGGATTTATTGTTTGGGAAACAAATTATAATTGTGTCTCCAGAAAGTTAACCAAGATCTAAACAAAAGGAAATCAATGACCCACCCCCATTAATCACTCAAAGCCCGCTACTTGTGCCGAAGAAACTAACTTCATAATCAATTTCTTTGTTTTGCTCGGAAGAAATTTGCATTTTACTTCGTGTCAGAAAAAGCTTCCTGTGTCTGGTGCAATCAAAAAATTGCAAGCCATCCACATTAATGGAGGTTTTCTTTTCTATTTATTCAAGTGCATATCTCTGAATACTCAAGATGATTTTAGCTTATTATGCAAACCACCATACACATATTCTTTTAAAGACGGGGGGGGGGGGGGGGGGTGTTGAGTGACAAACTTTAACTTTCCTGATGTTTCTCATGCAGCGTCATGGTAAAAAAAAAAAAAAAAAAAAAAAAAAAGAAAGAAAGCGACATCATCTCTCACGTTTGTCTTTTTAGTTTTCACGACCGACCGACCGACCGACCGACCTATATCTCCTCCTTAGGATCTGGCCATTGAGCACCCGGCAGACATAAATGCCCCCTGTTAGTTGTGTCTAGACATGCTATTACGGCCACCAAGGTCATTATCAAAGCACGCATTTTACACACCTGTTACCATTGTTTAGACGCTCGTTTTGGCTGAACATCCCGGCTCTTATCTGGCCAATTGTGGGCGTGTCTGCTTCATTGTCTGCCCCGCCTGAGTAGAAAAGATGGGCAGGCGCCCCCAGAGAGGCCCAGATCTGGACCTAACCTCTCAATGACACAACACAATGAGTGCACGGCCTCTGAACTACAAAAGCCAGAAATCAAATGACCAGCCATGCATTGATTTCTTGGATGTAAGCAATCAGATGCTCTCATGTGAGGGCAGCGCGCGAGAAAGACACCAGCAGTGACCACTAATGGCTTTTAGTTGCTACTGGAGGGTTTAAACATGCAGCAATATAAAGAGTATAGATTGAATGGAATCAATATTTCCTTCTGGATGCATGTGGTTTTAAGAATTATGAGTGAACCTTTATTTCCATGGTCACCATTTACAGCTTTAATTGGGATTTTTTTACACCACAGAATTGGATTTTTTGCCCTTTTGCTGAATTCAGAGGCTCTCATTTGAGATTATGTGCATGTTTAGTGACCACTAATGATACATACATACATTACATGTTTTATGTCATCCACAACTTTTCTGGAACCACCTGAATTTCAGAATAGAGTGGACTTTTATTTGATTTTAAATCTTTTTTTATCGATTTTGTAAACACATGCATGAAGAATAACACCACCTCCAGGAAGTTGGAGGTTTACAGAACTTTACATTCAGTCGTTTGGAGGTTGTGTAACTGTTATACAAAGATTTAAAACACAGTGAACCACGATAACAGCAACTTAAGGAACATTTAAATATAGCGCAGGAAGTAGACTTAACAACATACAGCGTTAAATGTGATTATTAATTTGTTTACACTTTATTTCTTGTCTATTCACCACATATGGAACACATAGAACAACAAAAGCAAGATGAATGCAAATAAATGTATAAAAGTTGGTGTGGTTTGCTCTGTCCTCTCAAAAGTTAAATATAAAGATAAAACGTGATGAAGTGTTCTTATCTGGCGTTGCCGTCGGCGCGTAAACATCGCCCGTTTCTCCCACTTCTCACGGCGTCGCTCCTCTTGAGCTCTGATTCTGAGAGTTAACACGTCCACGTCACATCAGTCACCATGTCCAACCATCCATCGTGTGGCGGCGCTGCCATCTCTTCGTAAAAGCCTTTTTACGAGCTGCTAGCAGAATTTTAAGGAGATACTCGTCTTCTTTTAACACGGTATTTGTTGTCTTATTACCAAAGTAGAGACACATACAGGACGTTGGTCATAGAGAAGAATTCTGACAATAACCACGTGGACATTTCCCCAAAACTGTGTAATTTATGATATGATATTATATATATATATATATATATATATATATATATATATATATATATATATATATATATATATATATATATATATATATATATATATATATATATATATATATATATATATATATATATAATATAATATATATATATATATATATGTATGTATATATATTTTGGGACGAATAAAGGTATATATTATATCATATCATATCATGTACCTTTATTCGTCCCACAGTGGGGACATTTCTAAAATCACAGCAGCGGTGCACATCAGAGCATCAATAAAAATAATTATAAAACACAAAACTAAAAACTAAATACTAATACTAAATATACAGGGGGAAACAAAGTGAAGTGCTGAGTAAAGTAAAGTGCTAAATATCCATGCACAGACAAAATATATGAGAATAATCTACATTTTATTGTGATTTCTACATACAAAAGTATATTTTTGTTCACCTGTTTATCTTTTAAAACTGTATATGTGGCACACGTAGTAATTCTATTAGTTTTTGAGGACTACCCAAGTATGTTTTACCCCATCAGAGGAACATTCAGCGCATTTGCACAACAAACTCAAACACAACAGAGCCGCGGATCTGAGAGGCGTCAGTTCAAGGCAGAGATAGAAGACATCCTATATTGGTCCATAAAACATTTGAAATGTTATTGAAGTGTCTTCAAAGCGCACTGAATAACCATATTGTAAGGTTGCCCACGGTCACACGCAAATCGCCCCAAAGGGGATTGCTTGGGAAGTAATCTAATCATTTCTTTTAACTGACACACAGTGACATGCAGTGTAGATAATGATCCCCATGAAAAATGTACTGTATTTTCAAAAGAATATCGCCTGTCTGCTGACATTAACATAAAGATAGTTCTACATCCCGGAGCCATATCAACAACATGTACTTATGTTCGGTTCCTCGCATTTGCATATGCAAATACGTGTTTTAAAAACATTTTAATTCAGTCCTTTTATGTGACTTTGTGCGATGAACAAGCGGCATCAAGTGGCTGCACAATGAGGGTTCAGAATACCACCAAGAAGCATTTGTGTCATTTTTTAGACCAAGCTTAAAGCGTTATAGCTGAAATTAACCACAGTTTAATATAGATTTTTCTTCTTCTTTTTTTTTTTTTACACATCCATCCGATTCTACGTGAATACGCATTGTCGTCGGGGCGTTCGGGCTGCCGCGCTAAATTAGCCGCTTTCGCTTTGTCGGGAAAAAAAAAATGACGGGGCGGGTCGCGGGGGGGGGGGGGGGGGGCGGGGTTGTTGAAGTTTTTACCGCTGACATTTTGATCTCACGGTGCATTAGAAGAATTCAGTTTGTCGTGTTTGTGTAGGTTTCACAGGAGGAAGGTATAGTGCTCAAAACAACGGGGTGACGCGACCCTTCGCTTTGCTTATGTAATTTGCGGCAGGATGCAAAAAAAAGCTTTTAGACACAGATGTGACCCATTGTAATACCTTTCTAAATGCAATCAAACACTTTCTACAAATACCAGCAGGACTTTTTAAACGTGAACCCTTGTTTGACATGTAATTTTGTCCAACCCACTCCTCTTTTCAGCTCTCTCCAGCTATGCCCACCATTTTTCAGTTGATGAAATAGCTCGACAAAACACTAGTTTGTGTTCCATGCCTGCTCTGAATCTCTCTCTCTCTC
Organism: Liparis tanakae; assembly: GCA_036178185.1. Lineage (NCBI taxonomy): Eukaryota > Metazoa > Chordata > Actinopteri > Perciformes > Liparidae > Liparis > Liparis tanakae. The sequence goes on from CM070098.1 coordinate 18,687,406, forward strand.
TCTCTGTTTTTTTTCTTTTTTTTCATTCAAACAGATGTTAGGGCCAACAGAAAAACCCTACATGTTGTAACGGCGGTGTAGTGCAGTCCTCGATATGTCGCCTGATTGCTTTACATGAGTTGCATCTTTTTTATGTGTGTTTTCTTCAAAAAGCAATACTGATGTCTAGTTCAGGACATGAAATAATCATCCCCCCCCCCCAGAACAAGCGTGTCGTGTCCGCGCGGCGAGATTGTCGGCACGAGCAAACAAAGAACACGTTATTTGATGAGATGCCTCGATAGAGGATTCTTTACTTTCGTACGTTTTGTGCGATTATCAGACGCACGGATGGTGGAAAGAAGGAGAGGGGTCCGCTCTCTTTGTACGTCTCTGTCGCCGTGTATCGTGAATTGGCTCCGGAAGACAGTTAGAAATTAGACTTTCAAATGAGGCATTAAACAAGGTGATGATCAACTGCCAAACCTTAAGTAATGATATTCTCCGTCCTCAAGTCCCCAGCCTTGCATAACCAAAATGGACAAATCACAGAAGAAAGAAGAAAAAAAAAGGAGAAAAAAACCCCGGAAAAATACATTATTATTACATATTGTGTTGACACGTCGGTCCCCAGGGAGGGAGGGGGAGGGGGGAGGGGGGGCATCACCTAGATAAGTATGTTTGGGTGGCCCCTACCATCAGCTGGGGGAAAGAGCTCGGCTTTGGATCTTGAGTGGGGGGGGGCCCTCACGGGTATCACTTATTCTAAATCCTGAAGCCACCCCCACCTACCCCCCCCCCCCCCACCTCCATACCCCACCCCCACCCTTCGCCCCCCCAGGCTCCACCCAGAAGTGTGGTTGCCTTTGTCATTGTAATCTGGCCCTGTTTGCTAAACGCTTCCACTGTTTACTCTCTGCTACGGGGGCTTGTATGAACAGGAGTCAGCAGGACGCGAGGGGTGACATCACTTTGGCTGGGGGGGGGGAGGGTGGAGGGTGGAGGGTGGAGAGGGGGTGGGGTTGTTTGAAAAGCTGCATTGGTTTCTCGGGGCCCCCTTTTTTTTAATTTTTTTCTTCTTCTTCTTCTTTCTTTTCTTCGTCTTTACCCCCGTCTCTATCCAGGCCTGTCGAACGCATGAGCTAACTCAGGAGGCTAACATGGCCTTCGGGGAGGAATTACACCTAATTACTTGAATAACTGCGAGGCAGCAGCCCTCCGTAGTCTCCCAAAATCATTTCCAGGTCTCTGCCTCTTACTGATAGCCAGACGTCTTGTCACAGAGAAGCCCGGACACAAAGCTTTCACATTCAAATTGTCCAGGAGAAATGAAACAGACTGACAGGTACAAACATTAAAAAAAAGGGGGGTGGAGGGAGGGGGTGAGAGGGGGTGAGAGTGGAGGGGGGGGGGGTAGAAATCAAATTAACAGACAAGGATTTCATATCATCTATTTTTGTTGTTGCCGTAGCGATAAAGTCGCAGACATTGAAACTGGTCTGTTGAGCCATTGTTATCATCCCTGGCCATCTGCTGCTGAGGAGTGACATTCCCTCTCATTTGCATGATGAGTGATGTATGAGGAGCTCGGGAGGGCATATGCGCCGGTCTTATGACAAAGCAAGAGAAAGTTTGTCTTTCTCTCCTTGAATAAGGATCGATACACACACACACACACGCACACACACACACACACACACATATATATACATATATATATATATATATGTGTGTGTGTTTATGCGAGTAAAGCTGGAAGAAGGAGCCACAAAAAAGGACCACATCACCTGTGAGTGTGTATGCGTGCGCCTGTGCGTGCGTGCGTGTGTGTGTGTGTGTGTGTGTGTGTATTTGCCTGCATGTACGTTGCATCCTCTCTAAGCGCGGACAAATCTGTGTTGTCTGTGCGCTCGTGCACGCGCGTGCACACGGAGCTGAGGCTAGTGTGCGCGCATCTGCCTTCTTGTGTGCCTGTTTGTGTGTTTTGCGGATGTGGGAGTAGAGCGAAGAGGAGGAGGAGGAGGAGGAGGAGGAGGAGGAGGAGGAGGAGGAGGAGGAGGAGGGAAGAGAGGGAGGGAGGGGGGGGGTTGGTGGCTGTTGATGTGCAAATGTGCATCATGTTGAAGGGCTGTGAATGGGGAGGTGTGACGTAAAAAGGGACCCGAACGCAGGTGCTTATCTCGAGGCTGTCAAAGGCACAGTATGTCATATTCCTGGGGACTACCTTTCAAAGCCACAGCAGCGGCTCAGCCATCAAGAGACGGGGAGGAAATCAAACTTTTTGGATCACAGCACTAGGTTGGTGTCAAAGTTAAACATTTTTTTTGTGCGTGTAATGTAAGATACCGTCAGTGTGGTCAGCGTTCATCATCCCCCGATACTCTGCATCGTGGCGTCTGTGAGCGACGAGCCTTTCAGCCCAGGATGTGACGACGAGGAGGAGTGTGAGGAAAAACTTACTTTGGTTTTCTTCTTTTATAAAAAACTGAGATTTCACTCAGCTGCTTAACTCGTGTTCTGTGGATTTTGACGTGATTATGCGATATAGCGTTGTGCTGTGTGTGTGTGTGAGGAGAGAGAGAGGAGCGAGAGAGAGAGAGAGAGAGTGTGTATGGTAAATATTGCTCTGCCGAATGAAACATTGTTTTTTGCTTGATACAAAAAAATCGCGTGTTCTTAAAATCCGGAGCGCAGCTTCTGTCCAGGTTTCCCGACAGTTTGAGAGGAGATTAAATGGCTCAAACTGTTTTTTGAGAGGCATGACCTATTTTTGTGATCATCCAGATAGCATGAGATACGCTGCGTCTAGATTAAAGTCGCGGCGTTTGTGCGTAAGCTTGTCTTAGAAGAGCACATGTTGGTATTGTGTGCGGAGACAAAGCATTGTCAGGTCGCCTGTGGCTTTGACAGTGACAGCTGTACACACAAGACCGCTGAGGCTAATGCACTTAAACGCTCGCTCCGTGCTCCAGAAACCTATTTGAACAGTCGCTGAAGTATTTTATTGCATCCTGCTTTGGCTTTTTTTTCTGCTGTAATTTGAATCGTAAGTCCGGTAAAGTTTGTAAAACTATATGCTAACGTCTGGATGTGGATATTTTGTATTCTTCTTTTTTTTAAAGCAGCTTTTTTTCTGTGTTTAACTTCGGTGGCTCGTAGATTTGTACCTCAGAAGCAGTGCATCTGTTCTGATTCTCTGTATTTGTATCGTAACAGAGCTGGAAGAGGAGTAGTTTAAAAAAAAAATGCTAATGCTAAATGTAGTCTGATGGTAACGCGGTTTTAAAGGGTGAACTTTGGGCGTTTTGGGTCGCTACATCTTGTCTGAGGACAGATTCAGAGGAACCGGAACACTCGACAGTCTCCAGAGCGACTATTGACTCAGGAGGACGGATGCTGGGTAGAAAAGTTCATCATTTACTAGTAACGTGCGCCACGCTAATGGCTCACGGTCCGCTTTACGACCCAACTTTATGTTGATCGCTGTTAAACAAAGTAGGATTTCAATATTTATTTTTGAAACCAGAGCTGAGTTTAGGCCTCGGGTCGAATTCATCGTCCTGATATTATCTCAACTTCAACGTGTTTTGTAGATCGTCAACAAGGGGCAGTAACAACAGTCTCCTCTCGATACCTGCCGTGTCGTTGTGAGACACTGTGCGCTGCCATCGAGGCCGTTAAACGGAATTATTCAGACGTCTTTCAGCTCGACGTGAATCAAAATGCCGGTTGTCATCCTGCCTGTTAGCCTCCATTTAAATCACAACTCCATCAGCTCGTTTCAGTCAGCTCGCCACCGACGAGAAGAGAGCGTCAGAAACCACGAACCACGCCGCGTCTCGATAATGCTTTTTAAAAGTTTGGCGAGTTACAGATACGGGAGCCGGGCTGTGGAGTTACACCTGTGCTCCTTGTTTTAATGACGAGAGGCTGCAGCAGTGAGGAGTAAGAGGTGTTATCAAAGCTCAGGGACACACACACACACACACACACACACACACACATATGTGACCTGTGTCCACCTCCAGGCACTGTCCATGGTACCTGCACCAACTTATCCACACACCAAACTTCTGTGTAGGAAAATATTCATTTTTCTTCAGTTTTTTTCTTCGTTCTTGCAAAGAAATAGAAATATTACGTCAATTGCCGTCGGTTGCACGCGGTGAAAATAACAAAATTGTGTGGAGAAAAAAAAAGAAGCCCAGCATGCACGTCGTCAGTGTGTCGCATATTGTGTTACCTGCTCCTCTATTTTTTTGTCTTTTTTTTTTTTTACCCAACTCAAACTTCAGTTAGTTAATCCAGGAAAATGAATTATGTGGATTTAATTCAACAAGGTCTCAGAAACGATCCATCTGCTGCAGAGCAGCTGGTGAAAGGATAAATGTAATTAATTACTTAACTTTTGAACAGTATTCCAAAAAACAGTTCTGTTTGAGTGTTCTACTGGGAACACACATGTAGAGCAACAGTGTGATGTGCATTTACTTCCAATGTTCTCCTTTCTATTTCTCAGAAACATGTTTTAAATCGTCTTTTCATGTGGCCTCAGTTATTGTTTAAATTGTGAGAAAAAAATCCACATAGTCTCCGAAATGTGTTAAAATGAAAATATATCACTTTTAAATAGTACTAGTAATTAAATAGTCTATTTTAAATGAAATATAGTCGTACATAATTAGTGTGTTGAATTACAAGTAATTCTCATTTTATAAATTATATTTTTTTTTTCTGGTTGTTCCTTTAAAAGTGGATCGATCCTCAGCAGTCATTTTCAAAAATAGACATTTTATTGATTGTTGGATAAAATCTGACTAATATGTTACTGTTTTATCCTTTTTATCATTTTATATCTCAGTTCTACTTGATCTGAAAACATGTATAGAGCTAAAACAGGTGGGGATTTTCCTAAAAAATGAAATAAAACACAAGACAAAAAAACAACCTTTAAGTGGATACCCACATTTGCTTTTTCCAGGGCAAGACTATGAAATGTTCCCAATTAATACGACATGTGATTTTATTCCGCCTTTTCTTGCGTTAAAAATATATTTCATAATTTACCTTGATTGTAATGTACCTCATTGGCTGTGGTTTTGTTTGTTGGCCTAACTATAAAGGATCTGCTTATACCCTTGTGGGTTGGGAAGAATTAGGATTTATGAATTTATTTCCTCTGTTGTATTGTTTAAACAGCTTTGGTTTAGTTTTGATCCCTTCCTCTTGCCTTTGAGGCTGTTCCACGGTGTCAGCTGTTGACTGATAGTAAGAGAACTGCCTCACAGTGTGAATGAAAGAAAACTAGCGGTTGGTAAACACTGATAAGGGATAAATAGAAAGCGGTCAGGCAGAGATAGTTCTGTGGGAGCCCAGATTGTGTGCGGTCTGTTAAAATGAGATTCTGAGCCTGTCCTTTTTATTCTTCCTCCCCTCCCCTCCCCTGTGCGCCGTTTGTCTGGAAAATCTCCAGTGACCCGGCTCGGCAGTCCCAGGCTGCAGTATTCTTTCTTTTCATTTTTTTTGTATTTGTTTTGTTTTCTAACAAGGGTCAAGTTGGCCAATAGACACGTCCCTGATGCTTATAGACAGCTGTCATGACTTCAAGTGCTTACAATGGTTACATTTTTACATTAATTCAGGCTTCTGCACAAACAAACACTGCGGCGGGAAGATTCGTCGAAAAAGCTAAATATGTAACGAGAAATCCGTTTTTTTTTCACGTGTGTTTATTACATATTACGTCCCGTTTAAGATGTTTTGAAAAAAAAGCTGAGTAGGGGCACCCTTTTTTTTTTTTATATCACCCATTACATATGAGCCTGGAGTATCATTATCAAGTCAAAGTGTATATATCACCACGCTATATTAATTACAGTCACATAATTAGACATTTACACTCTCTTCACTACAGACCCCGAGGAATATAAATCTCATTTCTCAATTAGAATCACTCTAAATTACTGTTTTATTCAATTCCTCCTAGCAGCAGTCTGTCCTCCCCATTGATTTTGTCTTCTTCTTCTGGGGGTGAATCTATCTTTTATGTGATTAAAAAGACCTTCAGAGGTCTTACCTTGAGGATCACCATGTGGTGTATTTACACAGAAAATAATTCAGCCCATTGTAGCCCAGCAGCTAATGAGATTGGTTGTTAAGTGAATGACACAAAGGCTAAAAAAAAAAAAAAGAAAAAAAAAAGAGAAAAGCTTATAGCGTTTCGGGTGAATATCACTGTGTCCCCACACACACACACACACACTCTCCATCTCAGCAGCGAGACTCTGAACTACCCCTGTACTCCACCTCGATATATCCTCCTGCTCCGTCTCCTCCCCGAATGTCACCGCGAGACGCAAAACAAAAGGCTGAAGGGGCCACGGTAAGTGGAGCCGGGCGGCGGACATGTTGACGTGGCCGCGTTTTTTGTTTTTTTTCGGAGGCGGGAGACAGAAGTGATTCTGTTCGCCTCGCGTGACGAGGACGTGCGCCGCGTACGCCTCGGGGCTCAGAGGAGCAGATCCGTCGCAAGGGGGTCAACGACGCTTGTGTTTGTTTTTTTTTACGATCGACCCGCTTCATAAAACTTCTCCGTTTGCCCGCCAAAACTTTTCCTCTCCGCCTCTCGCTGCCGGCCAACTTCGCATCGGGTTTTTTTCTTCTTTTTAAAGAGTAAAGGGTTATTGTTTCTTCGTGGGTTACCGTGACGCACGTTATTGTCGGCGATTCCTCGATTGAAGATCGACTCGGTGTCGTCCGAGGATTTATCTTCTTCTTCTTCTCTTTTTTTTTCCTAGCGATGAAAGGCATGGCGGGGAGAAGCATGTCCGCCCGAGAGAGGGTCTCGTTAAACTCACATCGGATCGATGGCTGAGCTGTTTAGAGGCTCACTCCAAAAAAAAAAGTGAAGGGGTGTTGTTGTGACACAAACATCCCCATTTTGAACACGGATACGTCGCACCTTCCTGTTTTATGATCCCCGAAGAGGAGGGGGGGGGGGGCTGCTAACAAACGATTTTAAGTGCATTAGCTTATCGCGCTCCGCTGTCAGGCGGGAAACTGGGTTAAAGTCCATCGCGTGATATTAAACCCTGGACTTAAGTCAAATTTACATTTTGTTAAAGATTACTCCTTTTATTGATGCACATAATCATATTCATGGACCATCTGCTGATTTGGCAAGCATGGATCAAACTCACAAAACAGCCCAGCTAACCTTTTAAGTACAAAATAGTCTGGCTTAACTCCGCTAGCCCAGAAGTGTGCGCGTTTCTGTGTGTGTGTGTGTGTGTGTGTGTGTGTGTGTGAGTGTGTGTGAGATTGTATGGATATTGGATAATACTTAATTTAGATCCTCCAGGCTGCTCATGCCATATTTTATTTTATCGTGATCGCCGCGGTAGCCGATCAGCGCTCGTGTTTGAACAACTGAGCAAATAACGTCCGTCTGACAATAAGCTGAGCGAAAAAATCTCGCCACGAGGAACCTGATTAAACTCTTGACCACGAGCTCGGCGGCGAGCGTATACCCGTCGTCATGGCGACGCGGATTTCTCGCAGCGCGCGTTTTTTTCCCCACCTGGCGTATAGCGGGCGCTAAAGTGCGATAAAAACGACGCCCCGGTGGCGCCTCTCGTTACTCCGACAGCCGATTTGTTCGTGAACTATCTCCCTTCGCGGAAATGGGAATTCAACCATCGTCCCGATGGTTGAATTCCCATTTCCGCGAAGGGAGATAGTTCCTTACTGCGGGGGGAAAATACTTGTGTTTGACTCGCTCCAAACAAAGCTTACGCAGATTGAGAATTCATATGCCAGAGGTAAATCCGAGTTAACACGGATTTATACTGGCATGAGTTAAAGGACTAGAGTTTGTAATCCAGGTGGCCGAGGGATTTTACCCTACAGTGGCAAAAATCACTTAAAACTCTCCCAACATCCTAAGCCACGGAGCTCAGCGAGCAGACAGATTGTTCGGAATCGACGACAGCGCAACTATCTCGGAGCTGGACTCGATATAGTTGTGTGTGTGTGTGTGTGTGTGTGTTGGTGTGTATGGGCCCATGTGTGTGCATATGGGGGGGACATGTTTGCTTCCTCTATATATACACTCAATTAGCACTAAATGGGCTCTTTAGAATAAGACCTTGACAGATTGGTACTATTTTGCTTCAACATGCTAGGGGAGGTGTATCGGGAATACCGCCTCCTATCTGCATAAACATCAGCAGCGTGAACTCGGAGAGGAAAAAAAACACACACATCAACCTCCTTTCCAGTGGCCTGTGATGAGCAAATTGATCAAAGTCGCTATAGTATTCGAATAACCCGTGTTTTGATAGCCCTTTGCTCCATCGCCGTATCCAATGCATACAAAATAATGGGAGCTTGAACAAAGGTGCGTATTCCTACGCGTGTGTGTGAGAACACGCACACCCGTGTGCACATGTGTGTGGAGGACAGGGGAGCAGAGATAGAGTGGAGTTGTTTAATGACAGGAACAGCTGACTCATTTAGAGAGAGCAGTGAAAGGTAATTAACCCTGGGAAAACTACAGCTGCCATGCGAGCTGTTCACTTCAGCGCAATCTGATTAGGAATCACGGCTCGAGTCCCTGACTCCTTTCAGACGCTGTGTGTTCGAGGTAAACTTTTCCTTTCGCCCCGGAGAGCCCCGGAGCACTGGAGACCTGCCTTTTGTGACGGGGGGGATTAGCCGGAACGGTTACTACGTTTCTCCAAATTGCGGACCACCTGGTAGCATTCATGCAACCTCCTCCGTGAAAGGGCCTCCTTGGGCAGGAACAATGAGCGGGATTACTCCGCTCATTGTTACACCAGGGCTGGAACTTCTTTTTTTTCTCTTTTTTTTCCAAACACCTGTCCCCCCAAATTAGACAGGTTTGAAAAAGAAAAGGGAGAAAAAAAAACGTGTTCATGAACCCGAATTCAAAGATTCAAACTAACGCGACGGAGAGTGGTTTGTCCGACTGGAGGCTGGCCAACGGAGGGTTTATTATGCTATTGATGCATAAGTGTGGTGCAAGGACACACTAATTCTATTTTTCAGGATATTTTTTTTTCGGTGTTCTTAATTGGATTGAATTCACGAATAAAATAGCATATCATCCAGGCCCCCCTTTCATACGACGAGGGAACTAGAAGCACCGGAAATTTGGTTCCTAAAAAAAGAAAAAAACCCGAAATTGGCTCCTTGATGTCAGAAGAAACAATCTGGACTTGGGGCCTTTTGTGTGGTCCGGCTCCAGATGAACTCAATTTAGAGGGAAGGCTTTGGGGTGACTTTGGAAGGCGATTACAAGATTCATAAATCAACGCGGCAAAAGGTGTCACCATCTGACTCTTTTATGGGACTCTTGCTAACTCCGTCCAATAACAAGTTTCCCCTGTAGTTATGCCATCGCAACAAATCATTGAAGCGATAGCGGGCTAGCCGGGCTCCTAATTGTCTGTTAAGAATTCGGTGAGCTGTGTTCTTTTATTGAAGCGTTTCTGTCTTGGAGAAGTGATGAGATGCCAATACGCTCCTCTATAAAAGTACTCTTTGGCAAAAGGCGCAAACACTTTGCTTGGCCGTCAGGGTAGCTGTGAGGCTGTTATGTCTGAAATCGCAGTTGACTTCAAGATTTTTGACTGTGTCTCCATGAATCCAGAAACCTCCATCAGACGGAGGAATGCTCATAAATTGCCGGCAGAATCATTTTATTTTCTGTATTGTTTCTCCTTTTCATTTGAAAGGTCATATGCATACATATATATATATATATATATATATATATATATATATATATATATATATATATATTCTGCAAAAATATCGGGGGGTTTTGTGTTGTCAACTGTTGTCAACTGTTTATAAATATGTATTTATATATATATAAATATGTATTTATATATATATATAAAAAAAACAGTAGATATATAAATACAAATAAATATATAAATACAAATAAATATATATATATAAATGTTCTGCAAAAATATAGTTTTTTGTGTTGTCTACTGTTTATATATATATATATAACAGTAGTATATATATATATACATATATATGTATATATATACACACAAACAGAAGATATATAAATACAGATAAATATATAAATATATATAAATACATCTAAATACATATATATATATATATAAACAGTAGATGGTACAAACCCCCCTGATTTTTCTGCAGAATTTTAGATTCTGCTAAAATATACTCATCTTAATATTTAATGCATTCAATGGGGGTCATTTGTAAAAGACTATTCCCTTGATTCAATTGAAAAAGATATAGAATGTTCTTATGGAGACAGCTTATCCTCCAATACAATTAAGTGTTGATTAATTGTCAATTTTACTCTGAAGGTAACCGATAAATAAACATTGTGAAAAAAAAGAAGGATTTTATGCCAAGTTTTAGACATAAATTAGACATCCTAGACCTCTTTTGTCCCCTCCCCCCTCCTGAAATATATCTCAGCCATTATTCTAATGTCCAGCTGGTATTTAGGCGCAGGGCGTCTGATGGCTCCCAGGCCACCTCACAAAAAAGACAAAAAAAGAAAAAGTTGTTTATCTAAATACTCTCTGAACAGAAGTTGATTTTAATCTCCGAGCAGAGCTTAATTTACTCACCGCGAACACATTTGCATCTCAATGAAAAAAGCAAAGAAGGCCAAAGCAATCGCTTTGCTTTCTGTCTACGGTTCTACCTGCTTTCCCCCGAATGGGTGTGAGCACAAGCAGCTCACCTTTTGCTCCATCTGGCTTTATGTTCAGCTGCTTCTCTGCACACCACAAACCTCCTATAGGGTAAATATAAATCACCATCAGCTCCTTATATCCTCAGACATTCATTACAAGGGAAATATGAAAGTAAAAGGTGCCATCTCCTTGCCGTTTGCGCTTTATTATACATAAACAGAAAACACTTAGCATGTAAAATTAATGTGAAAATTATTCCCGGGGTAAACTATAAACACAGAAGTTACCCCGCACATTTACCCTTTTTTCTCCTTCCCCTAGATCAGAGTGTAATTGCCAGTAATCAGGTCTGTTTGCTGCTGATAAAACCACTCTGAATGCGAGGAACCCTCTTTGTGTGATGACTCAATTATGCCAGAAGTGGCTCATCAAACCTGGCCCATCAGCTGCTTTAATAAATAAGGAGGAAAACTTGCTGCAGGCGCATTATAATTCCATTCATTCCATAATTAAATCCATTCCAGTTTTAACCCTTCACTCAGTGTGCTTCTGGAAGAGGAAACAAAAACAAGGAGAGAGAGAGGAGAGGGGGAGGAGAGGGGATGGGGGGGGGGGGGTGATACACGCCAGACAGTGACCTTGCACAGAGCACCCATCCGTTCCCTATAATTCAAAATGATACTGTTGAAGAAAGGTTAAGAGAAGAAGAAAGAGAAAAAAAGACGGGTGGAGAAGAGGAGGATGAGAATCAGGAAAAGATGCGTGGCCCTTTTTTTAATTTATTCTTTTTTTTATTTTATGTATGCATTGTTTCCACACTCGGCCTCAGCCGGTAATTATATTAAAAGAGTAATCTAATCATAACAGTTGGTTGGTGGACTGTGCAGCACTGACATTTTGAAATCTTATTTTGAGTAATCTCATTTGCCTCCATCATCTCGCCCCGTACCCCCTTCTATCTAAAGGAAATGTAAATAATGTAATTAATTTTATGGTCCCCAGAATCTTACTTTGCTTTGCGACTGGCGAGCTTTATTGGTTTCAGAATGAGGTATCAGCCCGGTGAGTTTTTTTACTCCATCACAATAATGTCTGTGTTAATTACATGAGAGCGTCCCAAGTGCGCGGATAAGCTGGGAACAAGGGGACACAAAGACTCAAGGTCAGTGATGAATATCCACAGCAGCTGCACGGTATTAATAAGGCATTATATGAAAATAATCATAATAATAATAATAATAGCATCACTTACAACCACAACAACAACAACAAAAACGCCAGAGTTCGGTTAAAGTAATGTCAGGAGCGCCGGGGTGTTTTTTGTTGTTGTTTTTTTTACAGAGATTTCCTCCCCACCATCTCAGCTTGGATCCAGCCTCTCTGATAATGGTGCGAGGCAATGGTTATTCATGATGGCTGGACTGGGAAGGTCCCTCTCTTTTTATTAACCCCCCCCCCCTCTCTCTCTCTCTCTACCCCCCAGTCGCAGCCCATTCTCTCTCCTCTGTGGTGGGAATGCTAGCAGATGGGGTTAGGGGGGAATGGGCTGGGCTCAAGGACAGCTAGCAGCCAGATTAACACACAGCAACTCTCATAGACGCCTCAGCATCAGGCTGCCCCCCCCCCCCCTGAGAAATCTGCCCTAGACGTAGGAAAAAGGTCCTCCGAGAAGCATTAATTGTGTTGGACTTGGTGTGTGTGTGTGTGTGTGTGTGTGTGTGTGTGTGTGTGTGTGTGTGTGTGTGTGTGTGTGTGTGTGTGTGTGTGAGAGGGGCGGGGGTGCACAAAATATGATTCAGCAGATGACGAACCAGCTCAAATAGTAGTGAGTCTTTTTTCATATGCTAATGAAACTGAGTGAATAACCCTCCCTCCCCCCCCTCCCCCCCCCCCCCTCCCCACTTTTGTTTTTCCGGGGAAGCGCTCCGTGAGCTATAATTAAGACGATGTTGCCTTTTTTTTCCTCCTTTTTTTCCCCTTCCTCTTTTTTTTCCTTCTTCTTTTCCAAAGCTAACAGAAATAAATAATTCCATAATAAGATCTGTGAAGTGGAGAGGCTTAATGTACTCATTGTGTTCGTCCTTGTTTTCCCTCTTGGATGTTTTGTATTAATTAGAAGCAAGCAATTTGATCTCTGTCATGCAATCAATTTGCATCGTGTTCCTTACGCCACGTGAGGTATTAATATCCCCTTTCCACCTTTTTCACATCCATTTCTCTGCATGGCGAAAAAAATGTAATAATGAAAACCTTTCGAGAGAGATATTGATTTAAAAGACGTGCTAAAAGAAAGTTCCTTTTGTTGTTGTTGTTATAGATGATGAATTACATGATCACCTCCTGAGAGATTACAAGCGTGAGAGCATCAACCGGCGCGGACAGAGCGGATCTGGAGTCTTATCCTACGGAGCGATCGCAAAACTACAATCAAAGGTAAACAATCAAGAATATGAAGACAACAGGAAAATAACTCGGGGGGGGGGGGGGGGGGGGGGGAGTCTGGAGGTGTTTGTGTAGAAGTGGCATGCTAAGTGGGGGAGTGTCACGGCTCCTTTGACTGTGGGTGACACATAATATACTCTTAAAAAAAGGTTCTGCTGAGTCGTCTTTTTCTGAAGCGATGCTTGATGCTGGATCAGGATGTCTCAGCTATTCTTGTAAGACAAGTCCTCTAAAAGCAGAATACAAAGTTTAGAGAGATCTGCTGCCGGGCGCTGGAAAGATAGTAAACACACAGATTGGGTGAAATAGGAGACAAGATATAAAAAGCCAAACGCTTAGCGGTGATGTAAAGTGAACATGTCGAGCAGTAAAACTACAACACCTCAAAGATTCCACTCTGCGGCCGTATTGACGACGTGATCCGACCAGACGAAGGTTTCTCTGTGTTTATGTGAGCACTATTCACAAAAAGAAACGCCAGAAAACACAGAAAGATAACTGAGAAAACAACATGAGGACGGAAACACACATTGTTTTAACACATAAGGAACAAAAATCACTTAAGTACATCACTTTTTCCATTATTCGGTTATTATTTGAGTTATTATGTGAGCTATTATGCGAGTTATTATACTGGAATCAGATTTTTTTAAGTAAATGTCTTTTTTTTTATATGACTTCTCTATTTAGCAGATATAAGGATGTTTTAAGTGCTTATAAATCAATATTTTGCAAACTTTTATAACTTCCTCTAGACATTTTGTATTAATACAAATGAAAACATTGATGATTATTTTACACACTTTCCACTTTTTTGGGGGTTACAACGTGTTATAAACCCGTTATTAACACGGTACACAGTCAATTCCTCACTTCATGTATTCACACTAAATACAGCATTCTGTATGAATAAAATAGATTAACCCAAATAACGTTCGTACATTGATGATAAAGAGGTACATTATTTAAAGGGCCTCGGTCATACTGTGCAGTGAATGTCAAATAAAAGCTCTCATTTGCCCCTGAATGCATCTATTTGTCCCTGAATGCATCTATTTGTTCTGCTTTTGTAAACACGCAGACTCACATGTTTGTCCCCGGTGTTGCCGTGCCAGGACTACCTGTCTGCACACCGGAGGCCCTCCTCTCTCTCCTCCTCCTCTTCCTCCTCCTCCTCCTTCTCATGTTACTTGTCACTTCCTGTTACGGGAATTAGAGATACATTAACAGCTGCTTTGTTCAAAATGTGCCGGCAGGTTTTTGGTCATAAATGTGTAAAGAATGGCACACGTGGTTTAAAAAGAACTGCCAACGAAAGAGAGGGTACGATCCTTCTCAGATGGACTTTTTTATAACACGTGAAACCGGATATGAGATATGTTCGGTGTACTTGTTTCTCATTGGTCGGATCAAACTGACCCGTATGAGGTGATGCCCGTCACATGACACTTTATTGTTTTTAAGTATAACACAATGGTTTCATCCTTTTAAACACGTTTTGTTTCTAATTCAGAGACAGAAAAAACTCAGAAAAGTACAATAATTTGTTTCAGTGACGCCATTAAATAAGAAAATACATTTATTTTCACACATTTTTCAACTAAAGAAAAAAAACAACTCACAGCGCCCTGGTAATAACCACGCGTGTGTCGGTGGTGATATTTATATGCTCGATAAACATGGTTTGAACTTTGAATAACGTCCCCGCTCCAGTCTCAGGGCGGACGGAGCGGCGCTCTGCCTTCAAAACAACAAACACAAACAAAGTGTTGAAACACGCCTGTGTGGAAAAGTGTCGCAAACTAATGAGGTACATTGTTTTTTACAGACTGTAATCTATAGTGTTGGGGAGTTGTTTGTCTCAATAGGCTGTAGTAATCAAAAGTAATGAACCTATTATGAGCGGGACCTCTGAGGGCCCGGCGTGGCATTAAGAGTGTGACACATAAAAGGTTTATTAAAGGAAATTAAGGTCCATCACTGCCACACCTGCTCCCCTATTATAAATGTATGACAGGTCAGTGCCTTCAATCACAACAGCAAACGAGAGAGAGGAGTCATGTTTCCCATTACCAGGGAAAAGTAACAGCATATCCTATGACTCACAGATTTCACTGGCCTGTGACCACTATACGCCACCATCAGCCGGGAATAATTACGTTTAATAGGTTTTATTTGGGACCCACGAGCGAGAGTGGCTGGATTTTTTATTTTTTTTTTGCAACTATTTTGGTCCAAACACACACACACACACACACACACACACAGTGAGGCGCCGTCTGCACTTTAATGTCATTATTTAGTGTCATTACATTATTATTTTTTTACTCACCTTTAAAAACTTTGTCTCTCCCCCCCCTCTCTCTCTCTCTCGCTCTCTCTCTCTCTCTCTCTCACGTTATCCTTTGTGTTTGCATATTTCTGATTTTTTTAGGAGCTCTGTGTGATGTTGTTGATTTTAAAGCTCCAAAAAAAAAAAAATCCATTAATCTATTAAGCCTTTTTTTTTCTCCTCCATTTATTATAAAAGTAAACAGAAATTAAACACATACAAATGAGGCTCGTCTCTACATTGTGTGTTTTTTATTTATTTCTTACAGATGGATTCTGAAGGTGAGGAGCAAACCCTGACAACGTGTAACGGCAGCACAGGTGAGAGCCGCTTTCAGGTTTCTAGTTTAGCTTTTAACGAAACACACACACACACGCACACACACATATATATACACACACACGCTCCACTTAGCGCCATGGGTTAGGGGTATCGGTTCAACAATCCAACTTTATAACCGCCAATTGTATGTATTATCTTACGGGTGTGAAGAGCACTAGCGCTGCCATTTCATTATTCAGAGGGGAATAACTTCATTAAATTGGAACACTGGCTCAAATTAGTTAAGGAGTGTGTATATATTGTGTGATTGAAAACCTCTAGACTGGATATGTCATTATGCAAGTGTTCAGGGCCTCTGAGGCCCGCCTGCTCACGCCGGAGCTATTACTATATCGAAGTGGGGAGGGAGGGGGGGGAGGGGATTCATGAAAAGTGTTATTATTGGATGTGCTTCATGGGAGTAGGCGCACAACTTGTGAATGAGATTCACGCGGGGGCCCCCCCCCTGGGAAAATGTATTTACCCTTTTAGATCACGTTGTCAAAGGATGAGCTTCCGTCGGCAGACTGAATGAAAAGTGTTTTTCAGATCAATGGCGGGACCACTTCTCCATCCTCGTGCTGATTATACCCGACGGCATTGTAAAAGAGAATAAAGGTTAAAGGCCGCATAAAGCCGTATCAGCCCAGGTGGCATCATCCCTAAATCATTAGCTACAAAACAAATATTTACGGCGCGTTGTAAAAAATTTCATTAGCAAAAGAAGGGAAAAAAAATCGCCCCCAAAAGTAGTGAACCTTTTGACGGAGGGACGTGTGGACAGATGCTGCGCGGCCGGCGTGGAAATGTAAACATGGTGGTTTTATCTCTTTTTTCTTCTTCTTCTTCTTCTGGCCTTTATTTCACAGGGATGGCCAACTGCATCGCCGAGACGCACAGGTAAAAAAAAAAAAACGAACTTTTAACGACGTGAATTCTCTCGTCTTCATGCCAAAGAGGAAATATCCCTCCATCGTTTATGCGATTCATTAAGAGGGTTTATATAACTCCATAAAAGAAAGTCTTCACATTTTTTTTAATAGGTTTTTCTGTTGACCCTTTAAAAAAAAAAAATAACAATAAAAAATGTCCCGTTTCCCCTCTGCCCCTCCAGCCCATATGGGTCCATGGCGAGGAAGAGGAGCGCCCAGGAAGGGGTGCACGGCGCCCCCGTCAACAAGAGAAAGTCCCTGCTGATGAAGCCCCGCCACTACAGCCCCAGCGAGGCATGTGAAGAGGAGAGCGAGGACCTGGCAGCGCCACAGGACAAAGACGAGCTGAGGAACATTGACACTCCAGCAGGTAAACAGATGTCCTGTTGTTTTGTCTGTTTTGATGAACAATTGACGCTGAATTTTAAAATCCCATCTGTTGCATTCATATTTCCCCTCCCTCTGCCATCAGCCAGCAGCCGCAGTCATTGTGCAGTGGAAGTGAAAGACTGCACTGCTGGGTCCACATTAGTTGTGTCTCACGTCCACAAATTGAAGTTTTGACAGCTGATCTGCCATGATATTTTCTGGCGTTGGCTTTAGCCTCTTTTGATGAGGCCAGATTTCAGACCCCCTCATCTGTCCTGTTTTTTCTTTTTTTCTTCGTTTTTTTTTTTTTTTTTTCAAAAGCCAGTCCTTAAAAAAAAACAAAAAAACCCATTGAATCCATAGAATGAAGCCCTGAATGGGGGAGTGCACCGGTTCACTTTGATTTAAATTAAACTTCCTCCCGTTCGTTGAAACCAAATTAACGCTGACGTCGCCTATTGTGAGGAGCGAATGAGGCGTCAACATTGCTTATGGCGTATGTTTTAATGTTTAACCGTTTCTTTATTTTTTTTACTAACCCCCTCCCCTCCAACCCTCCCCCAGCTCCGACACTCCACAAAAAAAAACATTTCATGAAAACAGTAAAAAAAAAAAAAAAAAAAAGGGTTTGCTTTCACTTATGCCACTCTCCTTTTCAGGGAAATGTTTTCCCTTTTTTTTTTTTTACGATGAATCGAAATTTTGTGCATTTTGGCAACAATGTTTGTGGTGTACATGTGCATTCTCGCCCACTATAATCTGCACTGATTTGGTATATTTTTAACGATGTAACTAAGCAACAAACGTAATTGTCCCTTTCAAAAGCTTTTGTTAGGCCCTCTAACACAGTCTAATACATAATTAGGCATAATGTCTACAGCTCATTATAGTACACATGTGTGTAGTTAAATGGGCCAGGAGAGTAGCTCAGTGAATTGTGTGGATTCATTGGAAATGGAATGTATTTGTTTCCTGGGTTCATATTACATTACAATTATCTGAGTAATTCAAAGTGCATCATCAGTTTTTCCTTTTGTCGTGGATCCTAGAGACGTTTTCATTTCATCCGCCGCCGTTTGATTGACAGCTGTATATTCTCTTTTTTTCCGAACCTGGTATTCAGTGGACCGGCTCTACGACTATAAGTGCTGCCAGAATAAACAAGACAAAGTCTGAAGAGTGTCAGATGAACATGTGTATCTGTCAACAATTTCAGAACATATTTTGCTGTTATTGTCAGATTTGGGGGGCTATTTTGAAGCGGAAAAAAACACACAAAAAAACACAAAATTGGACGAGTGGATTGGAGGCAGGGAGAATTATTTATTTGTTTTTGCTCGCTGGAAGCTGGTTATATCTGCATCTTAACAAAAAAGGGAGAAAAATAAGCCTCTCGTTTGGTCGAGCCACACTGCGTTCAACTCCAGCCAACTGCAGCCCTGCTGCAGAGTGCTGGTAATGGCTATTCTGGAGTACAGACTGTTCACCTGTTCCAACACACAAACCACCGGAGGGATCCAAGTTTTTTTCCTCCATCCCTTTTCCTTTTTCTTTTTTTTTTAAACCGCACTTCTGTGTCTCTGTGCTCGTATGTATGCGTGTGTGTGTGTGTGTGTGTGTGTGTGTGTGTGTGTAGGCCTGTGTGCTGGTGTACGCGGCTGTGTCAGGCCGTGGAGTCCATCTGGATGAAAAACAAAACCCTTGTTGCTCATAAATGTAAATACGTGCAACTGGCTTTAATTTTCCATTCACCAGGGTTGTGTTTTTAATAAAAAAACACCTCTTTTAAAAAAGATATTCTTTCACTTCAATGTCACAAAATGCATCAAATCATCATCGGCCACTTGCATCTATAGACACGTCTGTACGGTTACAAAATACCAGTTTGTCGTTTTTATTATTATTAGTGTCACATATTTTGTTAAGGCTCTTTTGGCGAGGATTAAGTTATAATAATGTATCTGTATCATCCTCAACAATCCATCCATCTATCATCTCAAATATCTCTTATTGAATATCTGGCGTCCGGCCACTCAAGAGGATCTGGGCCCACGGTCCGGCTCTGGATGTAGAAACCCAAAGAGCCTTAATCGAGCATAAGTTTCAACGCTTTTGGGGGATCAAGAGAGATTTTGTTGAATCAATCCAGATGATAGCTTCCCATTGTTAATCACTGACCAAGACTTAATATAATCAGCGATGTTAACAAAGTGTTGTTTCAGATGCACTTAGGATAACCCATAACCCTGTGTGTGAGTGAGTGTGTGTGTGGGTGTGTGTGTGTGTGTGTGTGTGCTCCACTGATCAGGCTTTCACATCCACACCATCTTGTGGTCTTTCTGCACACGTGACCGGGGATTTCTGGATTTATGCTAAAAGATAGCCGCCGTAAAAAGGTCAAAGGCAAATTAATTGAGAGCACTCAGCGAAATAAGCCAGAGGAAAAAGAGATTACATATGAAATGACTAATTAGTGTATGAAATTTAGGAGGAAACGCATGTGTATTTTATTAATCTGCAATAATGCTGCTGCGTGTATCACACTATGTATCCTACCACACCCACCAGGGTTTGAAAAGTCCTTTTTTTCTAAAACAATTGAATTGTCTGCCAATTATTTCTCGCATTTTAATGGTTTATTATGGGACGTTAATATTCTGTTATTATAATAATAACAGAAAAAGATCCACATAACTAATTTCTCAGTTTAAAACATCTATACAAACGAATAAAAAGCAACCTGTTCATATAAATATCGACATTTCCGATTTTCGTTTCATCTCGAAGCCGTTTTTCAAACATTTATTTCAAGCGTCTCAAGTTATTTTCTTAAAGAAACTTCAGTGGACTTAGCGATGCACCTTTTCTATCAGACGTAGTTATGTCATCGCTCGTTACCGCGGGCGCCGTCACGCCGCCGTGTCTTTTATCGTTTTTTGATGTAACCTAAATCGCCGTCGGTCCAGAGATGTTCTCTCTCTCTCTGATCTTCCCGTTTGTGGTTTTCCTCCATCTGTGTTTTGGAGGAATCCTCTCCACTTTTCTCCTTCACGTCTCCAGAAACAACAACGCTGTGTTTTTCCAGTGCTTTTTTGCACTTATAACTACACGTACTTAATGAAAAAGAAAAAAGAAAAATGTTTCCCTCCGCACAGTAAATCCCTCCGTAATCTTGTCCTAAATCTATATCGGGTTGCCGCTCCAATTGGAGACACGAGAAAACAAAAAAAAATGTGTTCCTCATCTCCAGGTTTCATGTTCCACTACCAGACTGAAGGGTCATGTATGATTTATGATTTTTTTATATACTTGAAGAATTGCTTGTTGTCGCGACACGTGTTCCTCTAAATCCTCCAGATTAGAGAAAAACATGTTTTTCTTTCCTCAAGATAATATTTGTAGAAAAGAAACAAAAATCTAAAACCTTTAAATGGATTTGGAGAAGATAATCTTTGCAATTCTTACCACGTGTGAGATGGAGGGGGTCGCGAAACCAAATGTTCTGATGAAATTGCTCCTACATGTTCTTGAGGTCTCGAAAACACGGATAACAAGGAATATTCTTGTTGTTCCAGATGAGAACTTATGTGCAATCGACGGAGTCGCCTACCAAAACGGTTGCCGCGGCGCCGCAGCGAAGTCCGGCGATTCTCTGGGATGGTCCGAAGTCACGTCCGACGGCTCTCCCCGGGGCGAGCCGGACGCGTCCGAGCCTCCGATGGACGAAGACGAGGAGGAGGAGGAAGAGGAGCTCCTTAACGATGAAAGAGAAGACCAAAGTCGAGACGGGATGAGCGGCGCGTCGTCGTCGTCGCCGCGGAGTCCCTACGGAGACCCGAGGGAGGCCGAGTGGGCGCCGCCGGGCGCCGACCCGAACGCCCCCCGCCGGAGCCCCAACGCCGCCGCCGCCGCCTCCGAGGACCTCTCGGGCCGGAGCGGCCCCGCGAAGGAGGAGCCGCTGGGCAGGGCGAGCCTTCTTCAGGCCGAGGCTCTGAGGTACAGGCCGGAGGAAGAGGAGGAGGAGGAGGAGGAGGACAGCGATGGGGAGGCGGAGGCGGCGGCGGCGGCGGCGGCGGCGGAGAGGCCCCCGCCTCGGCTGGACGGCTGGGCCCTGGGCCTCCAGGAGAGAGGCCCCGACATGGGCCGGGGGAGGGTGAACTTCAGCCTGCTGGAGCAGGCCATCGCCCTGCAGACGGAGCAGAGGCAGGTGCTGCACCACGCCTACCGGGAGATGGACCGCTTCCTCATGGAGCAGATGACCAACGAGAGGAGGCAGCACCGCATGATGGACATGGACAGCAGGCTCAACTACCACGGAGGAAAAGGTAAACAAGGGGGGGGGATTATTACCGCGTGGGATTATTTTAGAGACAATCACACAGCGGGTCGTTGTGGGAAGGATCCGGTAACACGAAGGTGTCTTTTATTCCGGAATATATCAGACGGGCCACTTGTGATTCGGATGATTGGTCACTCAAAAAAAAAAAACACATCAAGAAGCAAAAAGCATGAGAGGAGGAGAGGGGGGGGGGATTCAGAGAGAGGAAATCCTCTTAAGTACTTTTTGGCAACAAGAGAAGTAATAAATAAACAGACTAAAATAAAGAAGAATAATATTTTCTGATGGAATTGCTGCTACTCAGAATATTGGATTTTGATAGGAATCAACCGGATATTTAACCGTGACCATAAGTCTTAAATCCTCCTAAAGTACCTCTCATGTTTCCCCTCTGATTCTTCAAATCACTGGAGCTAAATGTGTAATCCCAGATGTAATCTTTCGATGGACGGGGCATTAAGAAGTGAATGTTGAACTGCAGCCTTTAACTAAAACGGCAGATTAATAGATGCATTTTGTGAGAGAAAAAAAAAAAAAGTGTCTAGCTTTGCATGATATTACAATCCGGTGACCTGTGCAGTGAAAGTGAAAGTGCATTAAGTGTCTATTTCACTTGTTTCTACATTTCTTGATTAAAGATGGGAGGGGTTTGCTCCGTTTAGGCAGCGGTACGACGGTAGTTATTACCTTCGCATTGAAAATGTGGAAAGTAATGTTTTGATCGCCGTGTATTTGTATCCATGCGTGTTATTCGCATAAGTCAAAAAGTATTAAACCGAATCGCACGGAATTTGGTGGGATGATTGGTTATTATGCGGGGACCATTAGATTTGATTTTTGGATTGATCGGGTTAAAGGTCATGAAAAGGTCAAAATCTTCTTTTTACTATATACAGGGTTCTTACACATTTTGACTAATGGACTTCCATGAATTTTCCATGACTTTTTAATGACTTCAAACTGAAATCTCGGTAAAAACATGAACAATTTAGAAAATGTGCGTTTTTGAGCGTCTTTCTTTAAAAAAAACATATAAATTATTTCAAACTCGGCGTAAATGAAAAAATTTCCATGACTTTTCCAAAACTTTTATGATTTGAGTTTTTTCCATGACTTTTCCAGGCCTGGAAATGACCATTTTAAAATTCCATGACTTTTCCATGACCGTACGAACCTTGTATATAATTCTTATCCAATTGGCAACTAATGCCAACATGTTCATAATGCAATGCTCAATCTTGTGATATGCCAAGGTATGCGCTCTACCGAGGGCCCGTTCTAGTTCATCTATTTATCGGGAAACTTGTTTGTTTTTTTACAGATTCTCCACGCACAGATAAAAAGGACATCAAGTGTCCGACCCCCGGCTGCGACGGCACCGGTCACGTGACCGGCCTGTACCCGCACCACCGCAGCCTGTCCGGCTGTCCTCACAAAGTCAGAGTTCCTCCAGAGAGTAAGTCACACGACGGAGCGCTTTATACGTACGAAAAAAAAACGCCAGTCGCCGTAATTGAAATCCTCTTAGCGCGAGAAACAAGAAAGACTTGTGCATTTAGTTCAATTCAAAAGATGTGCACGAAACTTTTTCAAATAAACTCAGGATTAAGTATTTCCTCCTCTTTCTCTTAATGTGCTGTAACGTGTGAATATTGAATTCTTTCTTTTCTACCCCTCACATTGCCGATTCAATATAACTCGACAAACATTCGACATTAAACGGTAATGTTACAAAAGGGACATAAAAAAAGAAAGAAAAAAAGTAATTAACTTTTTCAAAAAAGCGCGTGCTCTTAGTGCGGAGGCAGTATTTGCGAATCAAAGGGCGAGCTAACGCAGCATTAAAAAAATAAATAGACAACTCCGACAAACTAATTGGAGAACATGTAGAGGAACCAAGTTTCTAAGGATCCGGAGCGGACCTTTAAAACCACGCCGGTTCTGAAGAATATAATCGGCTGTCTTGTGACGCTCCTCTTTGCACTAAGCTATTTACATTTCAGGCACATTACAGCGTTTTGCCCCCCCCCCACACACACACACACACACACACACACTCCCCCCCCCCCCCTCTGTTTCTGTAGGATCGTTGCTCTTTATAGGCACTAATGTACCAACTCACATAAATCACCCTTTAAATATGTGAACGTGTATTTGTTTTTATTTACGAAAAACACTCTGCATATATTAGTATTTAGCATCTTATAATCTTCCAGCTTGACTCTGTTGTCTTCCATGTTGGATTATTTCTCACCCCCCCCCCCTCTCTGTGCTCCTCCCCCCGTTCAGTCCTGGCCATGCATGAGAACGTCCTCAAGTGCCCCACACCCGGATGCACAGGAAGAGGCCATGTCAACAGCAACCGTAGCACCCACCGGAGGTACGCCGCCCCGTCTGTTGTTGTTGTCTGTGGTCAGGTCTCTGTCTGTTGTCAGGTCTCTGTCTGTCTGTTGTTGACTGCCTGTCTGTTGTCAGATCTCTGTCTGTCTGTTGTCAGGTCTCTGTCTGTCTGTCTGTTGTCAGGTATCTGTCTGTCTGTCTGTTGTTAACTGGATGTCTGTTGTCAGGTCTCTGTCTGTCTGTTGTTGACTGCCTGTCTGTTGTCAGATCTCTGTCTATCTGTCTGTTGTCAGGTCTCTGTCTGTCTGTCTGTTGTCAGGTCTCTGTCTGTCTGTCTGTTGTTAACTGGATGTCTGTTGTCAGGTCTCTGTCTATATGTCTGTTGTCAGGTATCTGTCTGTCTGTCTGTCTGTTGTTAACTGGATGTCTGTTGTCAGGTCTCTGTCTGTCTTGACTTTGCTGGTCGACCATTCCCTCCACCTGCATGTATGTCTCTTGTTGTTGTTGTTGTTGTTGTTGTTTACCTGTCTGTCTGCTGTTATATATACTTTTATATTTACTCTGTCATGCTTTATGCTCTGTGTCTGTCGTGATGTTTTTATTCTGTCCATCTCCACACCGTTCTCCCGTATCTTCTTGTCAACGTCTCAGAGTTGATTCTCTTCTCTCTCTTAGCGGTTTGAGCACCTGTTGAAAAGCCACTGATCAAACTTTGTATTCATGTAAAACTTGTAAAAGTTGTATGACATCTCGGGACCACGCAGACGACAAATAGCCCCTGGGCTCATAACTCCGGCACATTCACAGAGACGTGTTCATTAACGCGTCCCGTATCAAACCAACCGACGAAGAAGAGCCCCGTGATGAAGGCCCGTCGGCAGACCGCTGACCGTGCCTCGTGTGTTTCTCTCCAGTCTCTCCGGCTGCCCGATCGCCGCCGCCGTCAAAGTCTCCAAACCGCAGGACGAGAGCCTGAAATGCAGACAGACCCCCGACCGCTCACCGAGGTACGCCGCACCTGCCAGACGCCGCTCGGGGAATAATACCTGCCCCGTCCACGCGTAGGGCGCTAAGTCCTGAGGGGCCCCAAAAGATAGGCAAAAAAGGGTTCAGGGTTCTTACACATGTTGACCGATGGATTTCCAGGACTTTAAACCAAATGTCCATGACCAAACTGAAATCTCGGTATAAACATGAAACATGTAGAACATGTTGCGTATCGAGAGCGTACGCCGGCTTATATTTTGAGCGTTTTTCTTTAAAAAAAACATATGAATTATTTCAAACTCGGATTATAACACATTTTCATGACTTTTCCCAAACTTTTAGGATTTACGTTTTTTTTCCATGACTTTTACAGGCCTGGAAATGAGCATTTTAAAATTCCATGACTTTTCCAGGTTTTCCGTGACCGTATCAACCCTGAGGGTTAGGGTTAGGGTTAAAAAATCATCAAAGTTATAATAATTATAATGCCGATATTATATCAGTCTAGAAATATTGGGCACCTTGTAAGGCACGTATGTCCCAAACAGGCAGAACGAGAGAGATATTTGGTTGCCCTTTCCTATCTCAGGGGGGGGGGGGGGGGGGGGGGGGGCGCCACGGCTACATGGCGAGCAATAATTACAACGAGCGTCCAGAAAGCACATTCAGCGGAACCAGAGGTTATGCACCACCAACACAAACAACAACAACAACAACAAAAAGCGTGATAACCAGTCTTATTGTGGCGGGGCGTGAGGGTGTTTCTGTATTCTGATCCCAGAAGAACACGCGGGCTATTTTGAGCTTTCCCAGGCAGACATCGGCCACGGCTGCCGGTCCTGCGAGTTCCTCTCTGGGAGACGATAAAAGAGCAGAACTCTTTGTTCCCTGTGGATATATGGCGGGCAGGATGCCCACTCCTACTATATTAATTAGTCTGGCAGCCTGGCTGTGGATCCACAGCATCAGATCCCAGACCACGTGTACCGAAGAAGCTCTGGCATCCTCCACAACAACGCCTCGACTTAATACCGCTTAATAGGAGATTATTCCGGGCGCTTGTCATTTCACATGTTTGCACGGCGGATGTTAAATGTTCCTCTTCCTCCCGGTAGAGCCATCGGCTTGATGAAGAACTTCGAGATGAACCAGTTGAACTACCGGCTCTCTCATCCGGTAGCGGCCTTGAAGACGAGCCTCACGAAGGACTTGGACAAGTTCAGCAGGATCCGCTTCGACTACGCCAGCTTCGACGCGCAGGTGTTCGGCAAGCAGCCCCTGATGGGGGCGGAGCCGGACCAGGACATGCCGCACTTCCCCGAGTGTACGTTGTGTCAGGTGTTTTGTTTAGAGGCGAAAAGAAAAGAAGAGAACAGAAGAAGGAAAGAAAAGAAGCCAACATGTTCCTGAAGGCCTTTCTTCTTCTTCTTCTTCTTCTTCTTCTTCTTCTTCTTCTTCTTCTTCTTCTTCTTCTTCTTCTTCTTCTTCTTCTTCTTCTTCTTCTTCTTCTTCTTCTTCTTCTTCTTCTTCTTCTTCTTTTCTTTCAGCCCTAAAATGTGTATCACAGATATACACGTGACGTTTATCACGTGTCACAGATTACATCTATTGTCAAAGAACTGACCCCAGAACAATGAAGGCGCCATCTGGAACCAAATATGGTTCTTCAGAGTGATGCAATAGAAGAACCTTTCAAATCAGTGTTCTTTAGAGGACCATTTCCTTAAAGAGTTCTTCAAAGAACCTAAAAAGGTGTCCCAAAGAACCCTAAAACATGTTATTTAATGCACCATTTCTGGTTCCACAAAGAACCTTTTTGAATCAGGGTTCTTTCCACAACCATTTCCTTAGAGCTCTTCAAAGAACCTATAAAGGTGTCTCAAAGAACCTTAAAAAATGGTTATTTAAGGCACCATTTGTGGTTCCGTAAAAACTTTCAAAACAGAGTTCTATAAAGAATCATTTCCTTTAATAATTCTTTCTTTAAAGAACCTATAGAGGTGTCTCAGAGAACCTTTAACAAAATGGTTCTGTAAGGCACCATTTTTGGTTCCATAAAGAACCTTTCAAACCAGGGTTCTTAAGAACCATCTCTTTGAAGAGTTCTTCAAAGAACCTATAAAGGTTCCTCAAACGGAAAAAAATGAAAATGGTTCTTTGTAGAACAATCTTCTTTTAAAGTTTAGTCTTTTAAAGAACCATTTAAGAACCATTATTTGTTTGCGTGCACATTCTGCTTTGAAATATAAAATCAAGGAAATGGAGGCAGGTTCCCAAAAATGTCAACGTTACCTAGAATAAACTCGGTTATGTTTCTTAACTTTTACTTCCTTTTACTCGTCTTGTTCTGTGTTTTTTTTTTAACTAAAATAGATTTGTCCTCTCATTGGGCCTCACCTGGTTACATAAAGGTTTAAATGAATGAATGAAACACATCGCTCCTCAGGGAGCGGGTTCAGGGAGCGGCGCCCGGCGAGTCTCTGGCGCTAACGCTCGCTAACGATCCGTCTCCTTCAGCCCCTCAGCAGTACCACGCCTTCCTCGGCGGCGCCCCCGGCGGCGGCGTGCCCTCCTCCGGTCAGCGCAGCCCGCCCAGCCAATTCAGAAAAGAAGACGGTCTCCAGGCCGCCGCGGCAACGGCCGCCATCCTCAACCTCTCCACCCGCTACCGGAAGAACATGGAGGCTGTCGCCGGGCGGCCTCTGGCAACCTCCACAAAGGTAATCAAATTAGACCTCTTGGAGAGGTATTTAATGTGGTCATTTTTAAAGGAGCTGTGATGTGTGTGTAAAGAGGGGAGACTTCAAAAGGCGGAGCGTTGGCAGAGGGAAGCTCGGCGCTCCGGTGGCAGAAGCACAAGGAGCTTTTTGCTTCTGCTTCTTCTTCTTCTTCTTCTTCTTCTTCTTCTTCTTCTTCTTCTTCTTCTTCTTCTTCTTCTTCTTCTTCTTCTTCTTCTTCTCCGTAAAGCTTTAATGTACACAAATGAATATTTCTGTAATCGCATCAAACGGAGAAACGCAAATCGTCCTTCTTTACCAATTTCGTGGATTCAACCGTTTTTTTAGTTTCGACATCATCTGGCACGCGAAACTCTGAACCGCCGTCTGAATCTGCATCTCGCCCGCCGCAGATGGCAGAGGATGATTTCGCTTAGTGACATGATCCAGGGTAGGCTGTGTGTCTACACCAGATAGCGTTTAAAAAGCATTTTTTAGGGATTAAGCCAATCAGCGAAAAAGGAGTTAACATCGGAGAAGTCTTCTTGGACGTGTACCGGGGTCCGAAATCTCTTCTGCTGTCGCTAAATCTCCCGACGCGCCATTGTGTTCGCCTTTCTTTCTTTTTTCCTTCTCCAAACTTCGTGATTAATATTGATCGCATCCTGTGGGTTACATACCCGAGATGATTCAAGGTTTCCACACCTACACAGCACAGATCGTTGTCTCCCAGCTTGTAGAGATGAGAATGTGGCCCCGGCCCAGGTACCAGCCCACTGAATGAATAAAACAGTGTTGGTAAGTTAATCATCTGTTCTCGTTTACAGCTTAGTTGTCTCGGAGACGTACAAAATAAAGAACAGCTTTCAAGTCTGAAAAAAAAGAGAGATAAAAAGAGAGGCCATATTTAGAGTGTTATATGTCGTCGGATGCTTTAACTTATCTGCATATGTATATTATGTGTTGAGATGTCGCGCACAAAAAAGCACCACGTAGCTGGCCTTTAAAGTGTGAACGCAAGTTGTTTTGTACTTATTTAAAAATGTGAGATGCTGGAATCATTACTTGGAAAAATTTAAGAAATCATAATCCTGAGTTTTAAGTTTTTTTTGTTAAAATAGGACGTTAAAATCTTCGTAGAAAAAAGAAGAAAGTGTTGCATATCCGTTATAAATGTGAGATGCTGAAATCGTTACGTGAGAAATAATAATCATGAGTTTTAAGGACTTTCAAATCTTAGTAAAAAAAGAAAAAGTGTAGAATATTTTTTATAGATGTGAGATGCTGGAATCATTACTTAAGAAATAAAAGAAATCATAATCCTGAGTTTTAAGTTTTTTGTTAAAAGGATGTTCAAATCTTAGTAAAAAAAAAAAGTATATGTGAGATGCTGAAATCACTACTTGAAAAATATATGAAATAATAATCAGGAGTTTTAAGTTTTATCTTTAATTTAAAGGATGTTCAAATCTTAGTGAAAAAAATTCAAAGTTTTGCACATTCTTTATAGATGTGAGATGCTGAATTTATTAGTTGAAAAATACAAGAAATAATAATCCTGAGTTTTAAGTTTTTTGTTAAAAGAATGTTCAAATCTTAGTAAAAAAAGACAAAGTAAATGTGAGATGCTGAAATCGCTACTTGAAAAATATAATAAATAATAATCAGGAGTTTTACGTTTTGGGTTTTATTTAAACGACATTCAAATCTTAGTGAAAAATAAAAAAAGTTTTGCACATGCTTTATAGATGCTGAAATCACTACTTGAAAAATATAAGAAATAATAATCCTGAGTTTTAAGTTTTTGTTTTTTTTAAAGTTAATGTTTAAATCTTAGTATAAAAAGACAAAGTAAATGTGAGATGCTGCAATCACTACTTGAAAAATATAAGAAGTAATAATCAGGAGTTTTACGTTTTTTTGTTAAAAGTTAAATGTAAAATGTTAGTAAAAAAGACAAAGTGTTGCACAACGGTTGGTTGTACACGGTGTTGTTCTTGATGAGGCGCTCACATCATCCACTGGACGGATAATTTAGGTGGACAGCCACATCCAATGTTCATGCAAATCATCCCCTTTAATTAATTTGAAAAGCTCCCCCCTTTTGTTTCAAAGAGAAAATAAATAATGATACATAGGGTTTAATGAAACATATTCCTCGAATAATTGGTTTCGTTTATGGAAACGGATTTCTGCATTTAACGAGGTAAAAAAACTTTTAATGCCATAAAAAAAAAAAAAAACTGCCATAAGTCATCACGCTATTGCGTTTCAGCACACGCACAAAAAACCACAAACACATCTGTCAGCGGGGAAACTTATGCCACATTAAGCTTTTTAATTTTTGCTATAATAATGATGACCTAAAACCACCAACCCCCCCTCCCCCTCTCCCTCCCCCCCAGCTGCCATCATGGTTTTGTGTGTCCTAGAAAACGGATGACACAGCTGTCACCGGGAGAAACTACACACCCGTGATTATTATTTTTTCCCTGTGTTCAGCAGAATTAACGCTGGCTTAGTTCGGTACTTTGTCTGGTGTGAGATAACCACTGTATGTATTATTTAAACGTGTTTGTTTGTCCGCGTTTTAAAGTCATTTCTCAGAAAACGTCGTCGGGTTCAAGTTCACCATATCGCCGCCGCGGCGCCGCTTTGTTTACACTCCCTTTCGGCGTAATGAGAAAATAACTTCTATTTTTATCCCCTGATTCATTTGTTTTTCGTATGTTACGGCAAGAAGAAGAAAAAACATGCCTGCCATAATATGCCACACGTGCTTTGTTTGTTGTACCCGTCCACAGCATGTTGTTTGTTGTAGCGACGCAATAACAACAACACTCTCCGCCCCTCTAGGACACGCTCATCGAGGTGGATGAGAACGGCACCCTGGACCTGAGCATGAAGAAGTCCAAGGACAGGCGTCAACGCGGCGGCGGCGGCGGCCAGGACGCCGTCGGACGAGCCGCTGTCGCTCTGCGAGGCCGCCGCCGCCGCCGGGGTCAAAGGCGGGAGCGTGCTCATAAGCCCCGCCTTCTACCAGCCGCTGTGCGAGAGAGACAGCTGGGACGGGCCCATCCCGGTCAACTTCAGCAAAGCTCACATGCTACAGGACCCAGAGGTACGACCACACACACACACACACACACACGCACACACACACACACACACACACACACACACAACCTCGTTATTCCATCTGTGGTCAGCTGAGCTGTGAGAAATAATATTTAATAGAAGTTTCTTCTGACATTTCTTTTCTCTTTTACCCCTGAAATTGTCACCGGATTACATCGTTCTCTCCAGGAAACTTTCTATTAATTGGAATTTACTGTATTCATTTCCAAACGTGGAGGCCTTGTGAAGGCCCTCTCCTTAAACAGCCATAAAATAAATAAAGATGTGTATTTATTTACCTTGTTGAACTTAAGAGTTTGTCAAATGTGGTCTGAAAATAGTCAAAGTATTCAATTTTAATCCACTTCTTGGATATAAAATCCTCCCAAGTTACTGAATTCCCCTTATTAAAACATATTTCTAAGACGCGGGATCCTCTCAGATCGTTAAATCTAGGAAACATATTCAATATTTTTCTCTCTGAGGATTGCTGCATTCAAGTAGATGAATGAATCTTAATCTGGGTTTTCGGCGTTTTTTGTTCCCTTTATTTCCCATTTGGCACTCGTCATGATCATAACAACCACGTTTGACCTGCTTTTAGAAATCAGGCCCAACATCTGGTGACTGCACAATCTTGTCTGCAGAAAAGAGAGAAAAAAAGGAAATCCACACGTCACGGCCGTACCTCATAATAAATACCACGTGGATTAAGAATGACTTTAAATGGATGTATGGTTTACGAGAGTATAAGTATATCCTTAAGCGTAATCACTCTCTAACCCTCTGCAGGGCTCGTGTTCCTAAGAGTATTATACGCCGCTTCTCATTAATTATTCACTTTTAGGTCATTGTCCATCGGGTCGTTTATTCTTTTTAAGACAATAAAGGCCCGACGTTCTACTGTTCTCTCCGTCTCGCCAGGAGGATTACGATCACATGTCCGTCTTGGAGGAGCAGCAGTACCAAGTGGACGGCGGCATGCTGAGCCCCAAGGCCAAGCTG
Source organism: Liparis tanakae (assembly GCA_036178185.1). Taxonomy (NCBI): domain Eukaryota; kingdom Metazoa; phylum Chordata; class Actinopteri; order Perciformes; family Liparidae; genus Liparis; species Liparis tanakae. The sequence goes on from CM070098.1 coordinate 18,719,001, forward strand.
CTATTGCGAGACGCCAAGAAAGAGCTTCTGAGGTGCGTTAACGACAACAACAACAACAACAACAACAACAACAACAACAACAAAAAGAGTGAATGAAACGCGAGCTTCCCCCTTTTTTTTTTTTTAGCTGGCAGATGGTCAGTATTAACGACACACACACACACACACGGTATATACACCTTTTTTTGCTCCGGTGGGCGCTGAGTTACACGCCCTTGTGACTGGTGTGTCTGCAGGTTCATGTGGAAGCAGACAATGTAATCTATTTGAAAGTGAGTGTTCCTCCCGGCACATCCGCGTGTCAGCTTCACGCCTCTTTGTAGTTAGAGTGCATGCTCCGCTGGGTCACACACTACACCGCCAGAAGAAACGTAGGAACGAGCTCTAGTTCCCGGCGCATCACTCCACACCCCCACTACCCCCCCCCCCCCTTCCCCCTTCAGAAACACTATTAATGTTGAGCGACATGACATTAATTCTTCTACTAAACTTCCCGCTGTACTAACTCGGTGTAAAGAGAGAGAGAGAGAGAGAGAGAGAGATTGGGTCGAGGCTGTGGGAACCGGCGTAATCTGTGTGCTTTAATGCCTTGTGTTCTCCCCACAGCTGTCCGACCCCGGGCTGTGACGGCAGCGGCCACGTGACGGGGAATTATGCATCGCATCGCAGGTAACCGGAAATAATGACGTCACCGTTAGCGGAGGTGTTTTATTGTTGTTGTTTTTTTTTTTTTTTATCGTACACGTGTCACTTTTTCGACGCTTTCTCTTCCGAGAGGAGAGCGGAACTGTGTTTTTCAAATGATTGTGTATGGAAGAAGGGAAAGGAAAAAAAATGCTTCGAGACTATTGTATTGAGATTATTTAATTCAGCCGTGATCAAAGAGTGCATTAAAAGTGACTGTTAGCTCTTTATCCTCTCTAGTGTGTCTGGATGTCCCCTGGCTGACAAAACACTCAAATCACTGATGGCAGCCAACTCTCAGGAACTAAAGTATGTGTTTTTTTGTTGGGAGGGGGGGGGGGGGGGACAGTTATTTTTACTGAAGGATTTTTGCACATTAAACTAGGAAGCCTGTTTTCTTTGGAGGGGGGGTCACCTTGGGTCAATGCCTTCTCTTTCTTTACTCGCTGCCCCCACACCAAGCGTGATTTCTATGTGCTCCACAAGGAGTTGGCATTGATATATTTCCCTTTCTGTTGCTGTAAAAAAAAATAACAAAAAGAAGAAGAAGAAAAAAGCACCTGGTCTCATGCGTCTCTCCACCCGCAGGTGCCCGACACCTGGCTGCGATGGATCCGGACACGTGACTGGGAACTACGCTTCGCACAGAAGGTAGCAGAGAAAAATCATCGCAACTGAGCATGAAATACATTTGTAGTCAGATGCATGACATTCAGACAGATGGTGAAAGTCTCACTTTATGCCGCAAACATGCTGCACTTTTCGAAAAATTTCTTGTTTTTATTGATATTTTTGGCTGCCGATTTTCTCCGGCGATTAGACGTTTATTTGTGCAGATTTATACGTTTGGATTTCAGACCTCGTAGCGGCCTGTAACTATTTAGCTTTCTTAAAATTTATTATTTATTTTTTTACTTCTAAATAGATTTCCTCCATGTTAACCCATACTGTCGCCGATCATTTTTAGCTTGTCAGGATGTCCACGTGCCAGAAAGGGAGGTTTGAAGCTCACACCAAACAAGGATGACAAAGATGAGCAAGAGCTTAAGTAAGAGATTTTTTTTCCCCTCATCCCATGCTGTCATTTTTTTTTTTTTCTTCCTTTTTTGTTTAACAAAATTAATAAAAAATAAATCATTGTTGAAAATGCGTCATGCTTTTGTGCCCCGGGGCATTACACCTGGAGGCCATTAAGTTAAACAAAGAAAATAATACTTCTCTTGTCGTAACATTAGTGAATTATTTTCTAAGGATTAGCGGCGTGCTTTTGTGGGGTTTCTTTTTTTTTTTATCAGGCTTTTGTAAAAAAAATATCTTTTTTCCTATTTTCTGAATGGAATATCTGGCTTATTACTCTCCACTGAGTGCTTTCTTTATAATTATAGTATATTAAGAAAATGTGGTATTGCCCACTCCGATGGCATTGCACTCATTTGCAGCTTAATCATTGTCTGTGAAAGTGTTATTGGGAGGAGAGAAAAAAACCAAACAAATAATGTAATTGATTTGCAGTTTTAAATCCAAAGTCAGATATATGAGCCCTTGTTTACTTATACATCTGGACGCAGATTTATTTATTTATTCTTTTTAATTACTAATGCAAGGGCATGAGCTTAGGAATTAGACTGGAATAGATCTCATACACATTAAGAGAGAAAGGGAGAGAAAGGGGGAGGGTAGCAAATGTCCCTAGATTACTGTAAACAGTGGGCCATATGGCGTGCCTCCATTGTCCCGATGCCTTGCATCCAGCTGCCTACCTGTAGTAGATGTGCGTAATGGCACCGCTGTTGTTTTGTCCTCTAAGTGCTGCGGAGTAACAAAATGCTGAAACCGGCTTTTTGCGGCGGCACTCTGCGGCGTTCGCGCGTGCCATTTGTATCATCTCAGGTGACCTTTCACCTTTATCAATAAGGGAAAGGGTTCAGCAACTCCAAATTACATTCTTTCGCATGAGGGGATACATGACAATTATCTGTAATTCATGTCACTCCATTACTGACCTGCACAGGAGGAGAAAAAAAAAAAAAAAAAAAAAAAAACAGGCTCTGGAAATGCAACTGACAAACTCTTAATGATATTCGGCGTGACTGTTGTTGCTTTTGTTTTTCGAGCGCAAACATCAGCAAACTGCGGGAAAAAAAAACAAAAAAAAACGCACGCGCCGAACACGGCGCCGCTCGCTTTGACTGCAAGTTTCAGGCGGATTAGCAACTTGTAGTTAATGCGATTATTTTTTTTGTAGTTTTCCGCGACTTCATTCATTTTTTTTAATCAACATTTGGCTGGATTAATCAACGTAATGGTTCGCGGATCTTCCGGTCTAGTTGTTGAAACTGATTTTTTTGATTTATTTTTTAACGATGTGGTTTGTTATATATATATATATATTTATGTAGCCCTTTTTTTTTCCTTCTTTCTTTCTTTTCTCTCTGCAGCGTAGACATGTTTATTTAAAATGCAGCTTAGTTACATTTCCTGCGTGTGAGTCAGCGGTGTTTTACAACGTGTATGGGTTTCTCTGGTAGGTGTCCAGTAATGGGATGTGACGGACAGGGCCATATATCAGGGAAATACACATCCCACCGCAGCGCGGGCAGTTGTCCGCTCGCTGCCAAAAGACAGAAGGAGTCGTCCATCAATGGGCTGCCCTTTGCCTGGAAGGCCAATAAACAGGAACTGCCCCATTGTCCCTTGCCTGGCTGCAACGGCCTTGGACATGCCAATAATGTGTTTGCCACTCACAGAAGGTGAGGTCGCCAACCGTCCACCATTTTATCTCTGAAAACGACACCGCCGGTCGACATGTTGCGTTCTCGACCCTCATTCAAAATCTCTCTTGACGTTTTGTGACATTTCTCCCGCCTAATTTTTCTTTTTTTAAACTGTCCTTTTGTGACGCCCACAGCCTGTCGGGTTGCCCCCTGAACGCACAGAGTATCAAGAAGAAGCCCTCGGAGGAAGAGATGATGACCATCAAACTGAAAACCAGCAGTGGTAAGCACCCCCCACCCCCACCCCTCCTCCACCCTGACATGTCGTGTGGTATTTTAAGTATTTTGTACATGCATCTTGGCACAGACAATGACGATGTTCCCCGGTTTGAACACGATAAACGAGATCACGATGACGAGGATGAGGATGATGATGATGATGTGCTCCAACCTCCAGGTGTCGAAAACAAAGAAGACATTCAACATTTGGATCACGAAATCAAGGAACTGAACGAATCCAACATGAAGATAGAAGCCGATATGATGCAACTTCAAACGCAGGTAAACATCTACTCTGACGAGTCATTAAAAAAAAAAAATCAGTCCGCCGACTTTTTTCCACGAATTTATTTATTTTTCCGTGTTTTTCTCTTCGTACCCGAAAGCAGATCTCGTCGATGGAATGTAACCTGAGGACGATCGAGGAGGAGAACAAGATGATCGAACAGCACAACGACAGCCTTCTGAAGGAGCTCGCCCGCCTTAGCCAAGCGCTCATCAACAGCCTCACAGACATCCAGCTGCCTCAAATGGTACCGGCCGCCTCTCATTGTTCTCTAACCTGGAAGAAATATCGCCCGCATGGGAATCGTCGCGTTCTGCCGCGTTTTCACTAACGGTCCAAATGTGTGTTTTTTTCTCGTTGCAGGGACCCATCAGCGAGCATAATTTCGAAGCCTATGTGAACACATTAACTGATATGTACAACAACTCGGAGCATGAATACTCTCCAGAGTGCAAGGCCCTCTTGGATAATATCAAACAGGCTATTAAGGGCATCCATGTGTAAGCTGCAGAGCTAGAGCGAGAGGTTTCTTTGACTTGGGGTAATGGCACTCGATAGCTCTATTTTACTGAGGAGTGATGGCTTGGCTGCATGTATATGACGAGGCTTTTTTGGAAATGTGTTTCCCGGTAAAGACACTGCACTGAGAAGAATTACCAGCCACATTTTTAATGCTTTTACCGTTTCTGCGTTCACTTGATATGTTTATCCCCGGTGAGATTTTTACCCCTCTTTGCACTTAATTATTTTGTATGGTTTGCTTGATTTTAATCTGTATCTGTTCATGTCATTATTATATTATCGCTATTTATTATTATTATTATTATTATTATATTTGTTCAGTGTATTTATTTCCTTGATTTTTTTATTTATTCCTTGAATTGTAAATGCTTAATAATTAAGAAATATGTTTGACTTTCTGCACATTGTATATTTACATAGAAGCACATTCCAATTTCATGGCATACTTTCGCCATCTAGTGTTGAAAAACGTATATTATTATTATTATTATTATTATTATTATTATTAAACCATAAGTTGGATCTCTCCCTTCAAAGTAAAAACCTACCAAAATGACTAAGAATCAATATTTTTAAGCATTGCTTTTGCTTTCTTTATTGGAAACTGAATGTATGGTGAGACAAAGTGAACACTGAGATAAAAAAAAAATAATGCAATGCAACTGTACTGTACCTTTTCTTTCTGAACCCAGTAACACCTGAATGCAACCAGGAAGTGACACTGAGCAAAAATGCAAATCATTCGGTGAAGTGAATGTCAAGATTCTGCTTTGCATAGAAGAAGAAGTGCAACAAAAATCAAAAAATCCACTTTGTCAAGATGTCTTTTTTTCTTTTTTTTTTATAAATATAGTTATTAAACTGCCTTCTGTGCACACACTTTGGAGTGTGCATATAGTATGTGCCTAAATGTATATGAATCCATAAAAGTATACGAGTACTATGTTTTGTGGTAGGACAGTATTATGTGGATGGTGTCTAATTTATTATACAGTACAATTATTTTCATAGGAGGAAAACGTTCCTGATGACTGTTTAAATACCGTCGTCTCAGTAGCTGTAATCTCAGAGCCAGGTTTTGAAATATCACAACTGAGATTGAAAAGTCTGGTGTTTATTTTATCTTTTGCTATATAGCATGGGAGAGAGGAGGAAAAAAAAGGAAGTAGTGAATAAAAAAACAACATCTTTTCCTGTTTTATCTTAAACTGCTTACAGGCCTTAATATTACCAATAGAGTTTGAGTATTCTTAACGTGACGCTTGGGGCAGATTTGAACAGTAGCTATTTAAAAAATAAATAAATCGAGCTGTCTACCCCACAACTCGCATTTTGGTTTCAATCATAAAATGCAACACCAACCACAACAAAAAAGGGAAGAAAAAAAGTTATGAAAACATAGACAAATGGTAGTTGTTGGTATCAATTGCACTTTTGTATTTAATTATTTTGTATTTTTTGTTCAGCGTACTGCCCTTCGACAAAAAGAGGGAAATGGGACACTGTTGTCACGTCACTGTTCTATAAGAAGTTAAACCCACAAGACAAATCATTTGAGCAATACCTTTTTAATTTCTGCAAAAATAAGTCATGTATTTTAGGAGAATTCGAAGAGAGAGATAAATTAACAGCAAAAGAGCCAAATTACAGAAAAAATAACAACCCTATTTTATCCAAAAACTCAAAGTTTTAAAGAATGTTCATCTTTGAAAAAATAAGAAAAGAAATTGACTTAAATTCTTTAAACTTAGCAATCCTTTATTTATAATTTTGTATATTTAATTCCTATACCACACATTGTTTGCTCAGGAAGTTTTGTGAATAATATTTATTTTTCCCTGTTAGTATTTGATGTTTTGTAATGTGAAATGCTTTTTTTGTGGAACGATATTAGTCCGATATGAAATTGTATTGTATTTTCTTTTAAATTAAAATGTAATGCTTTTTTTCAGTTGAAGTAGTTTGTAAATTGAAAACTTCCTATTACTTTTAATATTTCATAATAAACAGATATGCGCTGTGTTGTACAGTTTGTGTATGGTAGAAATAAACTTTTCAAATGGTTGTGTGGTTTCTCAACGCCTCCATCCTCGTCAGGCATCACATCTCCTTATGCATTAGCACCACCTGGCGGCGAATACCGGGTACTACATGTAGAGTGACGGAGCGATGGGAAAGATACTAACAGCTGGGGTTAAATATCATAACAAAGGTGTCCCTGTAACGTCGCGGTGCAGGTCATCCACCTGTCTCACCGTCACCTGATCTCTCCCACCAGCTGAAAGACACCAGAGTTAGGCTACAATCTCCACTTTATACAGTTTAGGCCCGCAACGGATGCTCATTGTTATTATCAGTTAAACTCCTAATAAATTCAATGAATTAATTAATATTTGGTCTATTAAGTGTGGACTTAAAACATCCTGACATCTCCTCATTACTTCCTTTAGTCCAAAGCACAACTATATATTTAATTTACTCTCACATAAGACAAATAAAAAGCATTGAATCCTGAATATTCACACCTAATATCAGGTCATTTTACTTGACGAATAACACAAGCATCTAATCAATTCTCGTAGTAGTTGCTTATAACATATTTATGAAATAACTGTTTGTGTAATAAAAGCGAAACAGGTCAGACGACATGGGAAACGCACCAAGATCATAGATATTCAAAGAGGTGCGTATAGCTCAGACACTAAATATGATCAATATATTGGCCGATCAAACTTAGCACACATGAAGGCAAATAAGTATAAAATGTATCATAAAAGCAGGGTTTTTACACATGTTGACCAATGGATTTCCAGGACTTTAAACCAAATTTCCATGACCAAACTGAAATCTCAGTATAAACATGAACAATTTAGAAAATTTGGCGTATTAAGAGCGTACGCCGGCTTACATTTTGAGCGTCTTTCTTTAAAAAACATATTAATGATTTCAAACGTGGTGTAAATGAACACGTGATTATAACACATTTCCATGACTTTTTCAAAAGTTTTATCATTTAAGTTTTTTCCATGACTTTTCCAGGCCTGGAAATGACCATTTTAAAATTCCATGACTTTTCCGGGTTTTCCATGACCGTACGAACCCTGTAAAGGCATCCAGTGCTATTAAAGAAAAATGAAGTACAGGTTGAACTCGGGTCGAATGGGGACGCACCGCGAGTACAGACATGCATACGAGGACTATTATGAGTTTAGTGTATGCTTCTCACTCGACACCACAGAGAAGTATGAGTCAGGCCCCGGGGGCCCGTCCCCCGTAATGTATTTATGTTGTGCGTCCCGACTGCGAGCGGCTGGGTGCACATATATAGAGGAGCTTTAACGCCACGTGCTCCGACCTCGGCCGACCCCGCTGTCGGGGAAGACGTCTGTTTACATCCGTCAAATAACACGTGGAAATAATATTAGTAGCGAGTGGTGGCCGCATCCAGGATCTAGTTTCTGTGTTTTTAAAAGTGATGTCTTTCCACAAAGGCCTCAGCTGTGAGGACACAGAGGTCATGACCTCAGGAGGAGTTTACATCGTCGCTTTACACCAGTCACACACACGTTAAAAATAGGACTATTTCTGGAGAAAAACAATTCATATATATAACTAAATGCATATATATTGTCTTCTTCGTGGCATAAGGAGACATCCGACCTCAGGATGTCCTTACTTGGAGAGGAGGAGCTGGGCTGGATGCGACCCCGTGTGACCCGACCAGATCCTGACGTATGAGTGAGGTCCGGCGTTCAATAACTCACTAAAGTCATAATGAAACTATAATAAACACACAATTAAACAGTCTGCATCGCTGCGGTGTTGCGCAATAAAAGCACTTGAAAGAGGAAGTCAACAGATGCGTCACGTTACCGGACAAGCTGCTCTTCACCGAAGGAAAAAAGAAAGATGGAACAATCATTCTCACTATAAAAAGAGAGTTATACAGTGGGGGAAAAAAGTATTTAGTCAGCCACCAATTGTGCAAGTTCTCCCACTTAAAAAGATGAGAGAGGCCTGTAATTTTCACCATAGGTAGACCTCAACTATGAGAGACAAAATGCTTGTTTGTTATTGACCAAATACTTATTGTACTGAGGAATTTACCAATAAATTCTTTAAAAAGTTATTTTCTGGATTTCTTTTCCTCATTCTGTCTTTCATAGTCGAGGTCTACATATGATGTAAATTACAGGCCTCTCTCATCTTTTTAAGTGGGAGAACTTGCACAATTGGTGGCTGACTAAATACTTTTTTCCCCCACTGTATATAGTATAAACGCTCCACTGTGAATGCGGGTGAATTTGTGTTCACGCTTTCTATTCTATCAGCTATTTTGCCTTAATATACTGAATTAAATATTTGTTGACGATAGAAAACTACAGGCAGACGTTCAAGCTACATTTTTCTTTTCAATGTATTAATTTAAAAAATGTGTGATGACAAATTAACGTTTTATTGCAATAATATCGTTTTTTAAAGACGGTTAATGTTCTTGCCGGCCTTCCTCTTACAACAAGAGTATTTCCTGAGGATGAGGTGAAGCGAGGTGGCTGAAACTTTGCCCGTCCGGGTCCCACACTTCAAGCACTGTAAAACCAGCTGGAGGCTAAAATTAAACCTTTCCTTCAGGGAGCTGTGAGGTTGCGAGGAGGGTGAAACTTCCAGGATCTTCCAGACTCAGAACTTAATAATAATAATAATGAACGGGCTCGATATATTAATCCTGACCTATATTTCTAAATCTCTATGCTTTTGGTCAACCTTTATCTGACGTTGGATAGATATGCTGATATCATATCTGTGTGTTGCAGCAGCACGAGGACGGATGTAACACGGATAGAGTAAATATTAAGAGAAGGTACAAATATATAAAAATAAACAAGGTCAGAAAAGTCAACATGGTGTCAAGTAGAACCGCATTAATTAATGTAATAGTACACATAACTGCAAAGTCATGAGGGGTGAAAAAGGTGACAAGGGGTCGATTATCTCTCACCTTCTTATTACTTTAAGCTGCACAGCAAATTGATTCTCGTTTTAATATGTATGACTTATTTTTAATGGTTTTTATTACTTCCTTTAATAATATGTATGACTTACTTTTAATGGTTTTATTACTTAGTTTTAATATGTATGACTTACTTTTAAAGGTTTTTATGACTTCCTTTAATAGTATATATGACTTACTTTTAATGGCTTTTATTACTGATTTATATTACTTCCTTTGGACAGTGTTTCTATGTTCTCACTTTTTAACTGCAGTGATTGTACCCGTGTCCCCGTATTGGATTGAATTGTATATATTATTGTTGTATTTGTTGATTTATGGACTTTTAAATTAATTAAAAAAGAAATATATATATATATATATATATATATATATATATATATATATACACATATATGTATATATTAAAGATGCTCCGATCAGGTTTTTTGGTGCCGATCACTGAAATCAGTATCTGCCGATCCGATAATACCGATCACTGTGTCGATTTAAGCATTCTATTTATTGTGTAGCATTATTTATGAACTGAATTATTCTTAACAACAACCTTGTTTTGTATTTTAAGTATTTACAATTAAAATTAAAATGTAGTACATTAAAATGGTTTGATTGCCAGTGTAGGGGATTTCAGATATGTGTGGAACACATCGGCATCGGTCATTTCCTGGAACTCTTGGAGACATCTAAATACAGGACTTAAATAATCAGAAATGTGTTTTTTTAACATACAAAAGTCTGATCTTTATTTTTATAAACCCTTCCTTGGTACAGTAAAAAGGTTTTAATTTTAGCATAAATTAAGCTGAATCTCAGAAACTATCTATAAATATTAAAAAAACAGTTCATTGTTTACTTTTATTTGTTAGTGTATGATTTTTCGACATCTTATTTTGAAAAACGGACAATTTTTCACGTGGTTCTTTCCGCTATCTTTGCAAAACCGGATGTTGTGTCACGTGAATCCTTCCGCTCACTTTATCAAAACCCTTCCGCGCTCCCGTTTTACCACTTGCTCCTGGAGGCCTGATGGAGATCTGGCTCTGGAGCTTCTTCCAGCTGGACTGAAGAAGCTCTCGCTGGTCTGCTGCTCCTTTCCTGGTCCTGTGGATCCTGCTGGAGTCTCTCTGTGGAGAGAGGAGGACACTTGGGTGAAGACAGCTCGCTCTGGAGTCCTGGAGAGAAAGGGCAGAAGAGAGAGAAAGGTCCGTAGTGGCTGACTTCAGACGGGTTGGGGGGGGGTTCCCTTCAGGAGACGGTTCACTCTGGCCTGGAGGATGTGAGATGGGATGGGGTCAAGAGGTCAGGTGGTCAAGGCGCCGGAGGTTACTAAGGTAAAAACCTGATCAGGAGATGGAGACCTGAAAGAGGAAAGAGAGGGGGATGAAGAAGAAGTTAATGGAAGTGTAGTGAGAGAAGATGGATTAGTGAAGGAGGAGCGTATGTCGTCCGTCTGGTTTGTAAAAGAGACGACAAAGTGGCTCGGTAGAAGTGTGGAAGGAGGGGGCAGGGGAGGTCAAGGAGGGTTGGAAAAGATAGAGACGAGTTTAGTGGGTTAGAGAACGAAGATTGAAGTTAGTTAGTTAGTTTTTCGATCGGCTAGCAGGTCGTGTGCATGGTTACATTTCTTTTTCTACGCTCGCGGGGCGTCTGTCTCGGCGGTAATGAGGAAGACCGCGGCAGAGACGACGGAATCAGCTGCAGGTGAAGAAGCCGAGTTGGGAAAGTCGATCAGCGTTATGAAAAAGTTAGCGGCTAACTTTATGAAAGCCCTCGCGCGCTCCCGATGGAATGCGTGTACCGTGAACATCAGTCTGTAGGCCGGGGCTCAGACGTGTGAACATCAGTCTGTAGGGTCAGACGTGTGAACATCAGTCTGTAGGCTCAGACGTGTGAACATCAGTCTGTAGGCTCAGACGTGTGAACATCAGTCTGTAGGGTCAGACGTGTGAACATCAGTCTGTAGGGCTCAGACGTGTGAACATCAGTCTGTAGGGTCAGACGTGTGAACATCAGTCTGTAGGGTCAGACGTGTGAACATCAGTCTGTAGGGTCAGACGTGTGAACATCAGTCTGTAGGGTCAGACGTGTGAACATCAGTCTGTAGGGGCTCAGACATGCGAGTGTCAGGTGAGTTGACCCAGTGATTCAACTCGGGGGACGGGACGCCCCTCGGTGCGAGAGGATCCCCTCGCGGACCTCTCACTCGCCGGCGCATTTACTCCGTTGCGGAGCGCGGCGATTGAAACGTCTCTGATAGTATTTCTCGCAGATGTGACGTCATCTGATCGATCGGTTTGATCGGCCGTTTTGAGAACGCCGATCAAAACCGATAATGGCAATATCGGCCGATATGGATCGGCGCCGATCAGATCGGTGCATCCCTAATATATATATATATATATATATATATATATAGAGAGAGAGAGAGAGAATATATAACATATCATTTAAATCAGTCCAATAGAGATAACTTAAAATACCTGAAAGGAGAACATTTTTTAAATAGACTTCCCATGAGACTATATATATATATATATATATATATATATATATATATATATATATATATATATATATATATATAAAATACATATACATGTATATAGATAGATACAATGAATAGACTGACATATATATATATATATATATATATATATATATATATATATATATATACACACGTGCATATATACATACATACATACATACATACATATGAAAATACATATACATGTATACAGATAGATAGACAAAAGTAAGAGAGGGACAGGATTATATATATATATATATATATATATATATATATATATATATATATAAAACTTATTGACATAAAGACATGCATATAGCTCAAAGTGATACACAGACAGCCAGACAAACATGAGCAACAGTGCCTCCCTCGATCGACAACATTTAAACCACGTGACCTGTGTTTACATCCTCTCAGCTGTGTCTCTCTGCTCCCACTTCGACACGACGGCTCGCGCGTACCAACTTACTTCAGCCCCGCTCTTCTTCTCGCTCGGACCAGCCAACTACACTCGACTAGTTACCGCAGTTTGGCCTCTCGGAAACGGGGGAAAGAGGGGAGGCCGCGTGAACGTCTGCGAGGCGACTGTCCGTCGCGTTGCACGGAGCACCGAGTTCCTCGAGGAGCGAGTTAACGCGACGCACCGTGAGTACCCCTCACCGCGGTAACGCGTCGAGCTAACGGCCGTCGGTCCGGCTGGAAGCGGGACCGACGGCCGTTAGCTTCATTAAGCTGTTAGCTTCGTTAAACTGTCGTGTTGTTGGCGTGTGTGCGTGTGTGCGGTTGCTAGCTGGCAGGATAAAGAGGCGAGCTTACCTAACCTGCTTTGTTTAGTTGATGGCGCACTCGGGCCCGCGACGGCTAACGTTAGCCCGGGTCCGAGGGACACGACGACGCCTGGAACTCTTTTTCTTAAGAAGCCATTTGGTCTCGCGCGCAAGGGGGGACACGAGCTGATTGGTCGGCTGTTTGTTTGTGTCGTCTTTAATTTTGAGACTTTTTCCACTATACGACCGTTAGAGCGGAAGGAGCTCCGAGGAATCGTTTGTTTTGGTGGGGATTTTTATTTATTTATTTATTTATTTATTTATTTCCTCTCAGGGCAGTTAGTAAAAACACGCGGGGACATGTTGCCTGTTTTTAAAAAATAAATAAAAAGATTAATTTAGTTTTAATAAGAAACTGGTATTTCTAGTCGCTCCTTAAAGGTTTGAGGCTCGTCGCTCTGCAGAGAGCAAACTGCGTTGATGGTCGACAAGCGTGAACAAAAGCACAACAAACCCCGTGTGTCGGGTCTGTGTCAGCTCGTGCAGCGCATTGCTTCTGGTTTCTCTCCCACCCGCGTGGGGTTTTATTTAGGATTTATTATTTTAAACAACCGCGTTTAATAATGTTTTTTAAAAGCATTTTCTTTCGTGAGAGGGAAAAACTGTGTTGTTGTTGTTGTTGTATTTTTGCTCCATCGTCACACGCAGTGCGAAGAAAGTATCCCGGCAGCTGATTGGCTGACCGACCGCCGTCTGTGTGGCAACTGCCTCACGTGACCAGGAGGAGAGCGCCGATTGGTCGCATCAGGTGTCAATTGTGGGATTGTCTGAACATCTGTAGATATAAATACATCTGAGATGTGAACAACGTCCCTGATTTAAATACACAGTGGTTTCTTATTAAAACGTTTGTTCATCGCTATTATAAATAATGCACCAACTACCAGAGTACATAAACAGCACCATACTGATTATGGTTGGTATTGATTAATAATCCTATTATTTATCTTGATTGGTCTTTAAACTGTATGAAAAAGAGTTATCAAGGCCAATTAATATGTACTAAATTCCAATAAAGTGTTTACATATTGTTCTCTCAACTGTACAAAACCTAAAGGTATTAAATTAACTGTCAAATCGCGCCATCTTTAAAATGTACCAATGGATTCCCTACAGACCACTTAAAATGTATTGCAAGTGTCTCTTGTTAACTTATAATATATTCAAACCTCCTAAAAGAAGAAATATATGACTTTTACACGTTCACTTTCATCACCTACTGATTGTATTATCTCAACACTAGATGGCACTCGTCTAGGGACTTACACTCACACTGCCACCTCTGAAGTATATATCAAAAGCCTTAAAAATTATTTATATATATATATATATATATATATGCATGTGTATATATCTGTGTGTGTGTATATATATATATATATATATATATATATATATATATATATGTGTGTGTGTGTGTGTGTGTGTGTGTGTGTATGTATATATATATATATATATATATATATATATATATATATATATATATATATATATATATGTGTGTGTGTGTATATATATATATATATATATATATATATATATATATATCTTCACTAAAGTTAGGTTTACATTTATTTTATTTTTTTTATTATGTCATTTTTGCTTCAAGGAAAACGTATACACATGCATCTTCATTAACTGGATGTATTCTACATCATATCTGGAACTTTTGTCCCAGTTTCTACTCGTTTTTTTTATTATTATTTACTCACTATACATCTTGCAGATGAGATCTCGTTACAGGTTGACGTAGAGGCCACAAACTGAGGGACAGACACGTCTGCTCGACGTGTTTGTGACGTTCACCTCAGAGCTATGTGACCTCTCTCTGTGAATATATGCAGAGTCAATATGAGGATACATCCAGAGGATCCAGAGGGGGAATGAAAGTGAAACGGGCTGGAGTTCCGGTTAATAATGTTTCACACCCGCCCGCATGCAGCCGGCACGCTCCCCGGGCACAACGGACGCCTCCGCCGCCACGTCCCGAGGCTGTTTGTGGCTAATTAACTCTGAGCGCAGCGGTCAGAAGTTGCATCGATAAAGATGGAGGCGAACGCGCCCGGCGGTCAGGCCGATCGCACCGCGACACCTCCACCGCGAGGATGGAGAGCACCGCATATCTTCTTTTGTTATTTTTAGATTTCTCATGACAGTTTCTTATATCACAGTCTGAGGATGGCACCAAAGGAAAGGGAAGGGCGGGGGGGGGGGGGGGTGTCATTGTGGAGATATGACTTTGGGACATATTGTGCAGTCGTAGAAAATGAAAAGTCTGCATAAAAGATGACTAACAGCCTGACAGGGGAGGAAGACATACTGCTGTAATGGCTACTAAAATGTCCGTCTTTATGTGGCGCATTAAAAAGAACTTCCTGTCTCACAGATCAATGGCCGATTGTCACGGGGGAGTAAAAATGAAGTAAAATAAAAACGATATTAAAAGAAAACCTGGTGACCGCCCGCCCTTCTAGAATATTTAATCGGACATTACGTGTCAAACGTTTCCCCCGGGCGGGCTCACCCTAAAAAGAGGGGTCAGCAGGTCGTTAATATTAAAACGATTTACCCCTGAGGACCCCTTGCATATTCACGATGCATCACCATATTCAGATTATGAGCTTTATTATGTAAAAATGGACATTTCAGGGCCAAGAAGAAAAAAAAGTTTGTCATGATTTATTAGTTTTCTTTTATGAAATGAAAGTATTCGACCCGCTGGAGGAGTATACTCTGTGTGTGTATTCACGCTAGCTTCACAAAAGCGAATATGTATTGCAGGAGTGTTGTTGTGAATCGCAACGCAGTGTGAAGGTGTCGTGCCTCTCGGAGAGGAACCCAACACGCTCCTTTGCACAGAGGAACACTCCGACTTCAATCCCGTATTCAGTCCGGGTCCCTCTTTCTGAGAGCAAACAAATAGGCACTTCTTTGAAATTTGCATTTGTAAAGCACATTTGTTCACAGGCTGTATTAATAATACCTTTGACATTGCACAGAACAAATTGTCAGTGAATTTGTATTTTCCCGTATAGATACGTAGAGCTCATTGAAATGCACCGTCTCGAGTCTTTTGATCCGGTTTCTCCTCCTTGTAATAATATGGAAATCGATCATACAAAATATAATTTGTATACATATATTATAGTTTCAAGCACAATGTTAACGTGAGGCGGGTAGATTTATTGACACGCGTGTGATTATTGACGAGAGTGTTGATGCTGGTAACTGTGTGTGTGTGTGTGTGTATATGTGTATATATATATATATATATATATGTATATACATACACACATATATATAATATATATACACACACATATACACACACTTATATATATATACATATATATGTCTAGTTATATATATATATATATATGTGTGTCTATTTATATATGTTTACCCAGTGTGTGTGTGTGTGTGTGTATATGTGTATATATATATATATATATACAAATATGTATATACATACACACATATATATAATATATATACACACACACATATACACACACTTATATATATATACATATATATATATATATGTGTCTATTTATATATGTTTACCCTGTGTGTGTGTGTGTGTGTGTGTGTGTGTGTGTGTGTGTGTGTGTGTGTGTGTGTGTGTGTGTGTGTGTGTGTGTGTGTGTGTGTGTGTGTGTGTGTGTGTGTGTGTGTGTGTGTGTGTGTGTGTGTGTGTGTGTGTGTGTGTGTGTGTGTGTGTGTGTGTGTGTGTGTGTGTGTGTGTGTCTCCTCGGTGTTTCATTACGTAGATCTCACGTTGCCGGAGGATCCGTGACACGTTTCCTGCGTAGGGTTCAGTCGTGACCTGGCATGGCGTCGGCACACTTTTCCATACACACCAGGGTTCAACCCGGGACACCCAGGTGTGTGTGAGAGAGATAGTGTGTGTGTGTGTGTGTGTGTGTGTGTGTGAGAGCACTGCTCTCCTTTCCTTTTTCTATTCTGGACAGGACGAGCTTCACTATAGCAACAAATGTTATCACGCGGCAGCTGCTGCTGCTTTTTGATTCGCCTTGAAAGGAGTGGGTGACGACTCCCGTTTCAAGACTAGATCATCATCATCATCATCATATGAGAGAGAGAGAGAGAGAGAGAGAGAGAGAGAGAGAGAGAGAGAGAGAGAGAGAGAGAGAGAGAGAGAGAGAGAGAGAGAGAGAGAGAGAGAGAGAGAGAGAGAGAGAGAGAGAGAGAGAGAGAGAGAGAGAGAGAGAGAGACATTGCTGTGCGATTGGTGACGAGCGAATCGATGATTCTTCTCGACTACGAGAAAGAGACGATGGAAAATTACCGTAGGCCTCCCCCGACAAAGTCACCTCCGAGTGTCCTCCTGAGGAGCTGAGTCAGACGTGGAGATGCTGAGGAGGCAGGGAGGGGTTTCAGGGCTCGTCTTCTCTCGGCTGCATCTCCAGCTCCACCCTTTCGCTCATAAAGTCATCAAAGCGTCTATAAAATGTTTAAAAAGGCAGCTTGTGGTGGTCGTTTCCTCCCCTTTTTTTTATTTCTACGATGTTGTACTTGGCTCAGGACTCTCGCGGTGGAAGTAAATCAGTTTTCAGTGACCCGGCGAAGTGAAGCGGGGAACTCTTTTAAAGTTATCGCTTCAGGTAAAAAATACAAAAACATTCTCTACAGCAGTGGGTCAATCATGGCTGCCCTCTTAAAGGGCCGGAAACACTTGAGAAGCTCCTCGAACATATTGTTAAATAACTCTCTTTGCATTTGATTATTGTTTATTTGAGTGTAGACATATTGAACATAATTAAATGTCCCAATATTACAACATAAATCCATTTAATTTGAAACCTTCAAAATAAAAGCACAGGAAATTATTCTTCAATTTCTTTTAGAAAAGGGGATCACGTGTCTTTCAAGCGAGCCCAGAAGTTTAAGGCTCCTGAACACGGCTCAGACGTACACAGTATCCGTATCCGGCCCTTTTTCAAAATAAAATATTTTTCCGACTTATAAAAAAATAAAATAAAACTTTTTTTATTCACTTTTTTTCCGGTGTTTGGGGACCACTGCTCTACAGTATACGGCACGTCACACTGTGCACTTCCAGGATATAGCATCACAGACGTTGTGTAATGTATTTGTAGGAAAATCACGAGTGTAACAAATGATATTAATGTTCCATAAAGGCAGCAACATGTCTGTAATGAAGAGGCCCCCTACACATCGAAAGAGAGAATAACTCGAGAGGGGGAAGCGTGTGTTTCTGAGGTTAATCTCTGGAGGTAATGATGTGCATGATAGTAATCTGAAGGCTCCCCATGTAAAGCCACAAATCATATAATCCAATTAAAAATGCCTTAATGTTGTGCTGCTGGTTTGTTTTTCCAACATTAACTTTTGCTGGATGTGTTCTTTGTACTTAATATTCAAACAGACAGCTTTTAATATTTCAAAGCATCTTTTTAAAGAGAATTAATTGTGAAAACCACTGATGTATAATAATTCCGCCATTACTCTCTTTCTGTGGCAGATTTATTTATTTTTCATCCGAAAGAAGAACACGCTGGTGGGAGAAGACGAACACGTCTCGTGTTCCCTGGCGTCCGCGTTGCCATAACGCGTTTGTCATATTTTTTTCTCAGGTCACTTGCCGCCTGGACGATGACCGCGCTCTGAGCCGACGCTCCAGGAGTCCCCAGCGGCGGCGGAGGCGTTCAGGTCAGACGCTCCACCCCCCCACCCCCCCCCCCCATGCCACTCTGAGGAGGGGTGCGACTTCGGGCTCCTTTTGTTCCTCATCTCTTTCCTCGCCGTCATGGGCGGAGCCGTGAGCGCCGGGGAGGACAACGACGACCTCATCGACAACCTGAAGGAGGCCCAGTACATTCGCACGGAGAAAGTGGAGCAGGCCTTCCGCGCCATCGACCGCGGAGACTACTACCTGGACGGTTACCGGGACAGCGCCTACAAAGACCTGGCGTGGAAGCACGGCAACATCCACCTGTCGGCCCCGTGCATATACTCGGAGGTGATGGAGGCCCTCAAGCTGCAGCCCGGCCTCTCCTTCCTCAACCTGGGCAGCGGGACCGGCTACCTGAGCACAATGGTCGGCCTCATCGTCGGTAAGCAACCGGCGCCCAGCTGTGCTTTTCTTTTCTTTTTCCATGTGTGCTCGGACATCAAATCTAGGTCAAATAAAATGTATGACAAAAGTACACCGTGTGCCTGACAGTCAGTGATGGCAGCACGGCTATTTTCATTTGTAGTTATTCCCAAAAAAGAACTTATTTTTATTTTAAAGATCCAATGCCATGGGAACATTTACTACTTGCTTGTTTAAAATAAAAATCAATCATGTTATTATAACTTCAGACAAAGACAATAAGATAAGATAAGATAAGATAAGATAGTCCTTTTATTAGTCCCTCGGTGGGGAAATTACAGGATCACAGTAGCATTGCTCACAATGGAATAAAAACGAATAATAATATCTGATTATTATCAATCTGATTAATGCAGATTAAAGTAACGTGTCGGTCAATAATAATGAGAATGTAACGGTTTCAGTGCGACATGAAGTCAGGATGAGTGGTTCTGTGTTTCCGTTTTTTTAAAGAACGTTGTGTTCCTTTGCCGTCTTCTTTTTCTCTCCAAGGGCCGTTTGGTGTGAACCACGGGGTTGAGCTGCATAAGGACGTGGTGGAATATGCCCGGGAGAAGCTGGACGATTTCATAAAGAATAGTGACAGCTTTGATAAGTAAGTTCATGCTTCTTAAAAAAGGGACATTTTAATTTGGGGGTAAATCCGCCAATTAGAAGAGAAGATAAAAAATTTGAGTGAATCCAATGTGGAAGTGACTTAAACGTGCATTCTCATTAATGGCCATCAGGGGGCGACTCTCCCCTGGTTGCAAAAAGAAGTCCGATTGTATAAAAGTCTATGAGAACATCACTTCTCACTTTTGATGTCTAACCTCAGTAAACATTGTAGACATGAGTTCATGGTCTTACTCTTTAGTTTCCAGTCTGCTTCAACACAGCGTGGCGTTCATGTTGGATACAACGGGGGTGTACTTTAGGGGCGTGGCCACCTTGTGATTGACAGGCTGCTGCCACTGTGTCTGGATGTTCTCCGTGTTTTTTCTCTTGACTCTTTTAGTTTGTGGAAGTTCATTTGAACATTTGAACATTTTGAGTGTTTCGTTGTAGTTAGCTCCGCCCCTTACGGGTCATTGATGGCGTCGGGAGGGGGGGGGGGGGTTGTTGTTGTTTTGTTTGCGACAAAACAATGGGCGACGTCGTGATGACTATGCACTTCTTATATAAGATGAGATAAGATATTCCTTTATTCGTCTCACAGTGGGGACATTTCAGGATCACAACAGCGGTTGCACATTAGATTATTAATACAAATAAAACACAATAAAAATAACAATATTAAATATACTATTATTATTAATATTTATACCATCATTATTACTATTATTATTATTATTATACTATATACTTAATATACAGTCTTATATACTGCTATCAGCAGGTATGTATATATGTGTATATATATATATATATATATATATATATATATATATATATATATATACACACAAATCAGCTGGTTAGCCTAGCTTAGCATACTGTTTGGAAACAAGAGGAAGCAGTTGGCTGTTTCCCAGTACTTCTAAAGCTCACTGTTATGTTTGTATATTTAGTTTGTTTGTTCCTTCTACAAACAAACACATATTATACCCGCTTAAGATTAGATTATGATCTCATCCCTTTTCACAAACACAGTGTGCGTTGAAACCACAGGCGCTAGTTTGAAAATGAAATACACTTAAATCTCTCTTCCTCTAGTCATTGAATCTGCATGATTCTGTAAACAGTTTTTTTTCTTCCCTCTGTTGTTTTATGCATTTTATTCACAATGTTTGTCATCATCTTCTTCCACAGGTTTGAGTTCTGTGAACCCGTCTTCGTGGTGGGGAATTGCCTCGAGATCTCTCCAGACAGCCACCAGTACGACCGCATCTACTGCGGCGCCGGAGTGCAGAAAGACCACGAAAATTACATGAAAGTACTGCTCAAAATCGGAGGCATTCTGGTGATGCCCATCGAAGATCAGGTGAGCGCCGCAAGCCTCCCGAACGAGTCCGAGGCCACGCGTACTTATCGCCATTCAAAAACAGGCGAACGAACCGGGGAACACGGGGAGAATGGCTTTGACCTCCGAGACGGGCTTTTGCAACTTCCACATGAATTATTGAGCCGTAACTGCCCCTGGATGTGAGCAGCCGTGGCAGCAGCACACGGAGGGCCGAATAAATTCATGTTTTATTCAAAAGAAGAGAAGAAAGTGGATGTTTGAGCGTGGGGCGATCAGAAAATATTTTGGATAAGTTGGTGGAGGATACGGTTGGACTTTTTTCTTCTTTTTCTTTTTAGTAAGGAGGGTAAAGATCACGATAAGATTAGATGTGACCCGAGATTTTAATATTGTTATTTAATGCTCGAGCGTACCGAGGCCGCGGTAGACGGCTCGAAGAAGGATGAAAAACAGCCTAATGAATCACGATATTTCTCATTTTGAAATAATATATGAAAAGCACGACAGCTCATATCTGCAAATCATTTTCAAAACATCTTTTTTTTTTTTCACCCGAGCTGTCACTCTTCCATTTCCCCCCCCCCCCCAAAAAAACCACTCTCCAGAGTTGACAGTCCTGAATCATGAGAACGCTGTCGCGCCGCGTGATGTATCATCTTCAGCGGCGTGGCGCGGTACTAATGGGAGCTACAAGCCATTGTTTTGTTTCCCCCCCACTCAGCTTGTGCGTTATAGTCAAATATAATGGATCGCATTATATAGAGGTCATCGCAAACATACTCCACGTAATTGTTTATGACGGCCGGCGCTCTCCAAAGCGTATCCCGGTGCATACGCTCAGGAACCACACTTAGCCCGCGGTCGCTTAGCACTCTTAATCTTTCAGTCTGAATTACCTTTGTTGGCCGGCTGTGTGTGTACACTCATTTGCATCGCTCTGCATGTATACACATGGACACAATGGTTCACATCAAGGGCGATAAAACTGTAGGAATAAGCTGGAGAGTTGATAGAAGGAATGGGGAAATATAGGTGTCCATATAAATGTTTATGAACATGACCAATCATAATAAAACTAAATGAAATAAAACTCCTATACACAAGTCAATTGTTCTGTAAGTTAGTGTCAATAAGTTAGTATCAATAAGTTAGTGTTGATACATAAGTGTTAATAAGTTAGTATCAATAAGTTAGTATCAATAAGTTAGTATCAATAAGTTATTGTCAATAAGTTAGTGTTGATACATAAGTGTTAATAAGTTAGTATCAATAAGTTAGTGTTGATACCTAAGTGTTAATAAGTTAGTATCAATAAGTTAGTATCAATAAGTTAGTATCAATAAGTTAGTGTCAATAAGTTTGTGTCAATATGTTAGTATCAATAAGTTAGTGGCAATAAGCTAGTATCAATAAGTTAGTGTCAATAAGTTAGGATCAATAAGTTATTGTCAATAAGTTAGTGTTGATACATAAGTGTCAATAAGTTAGTGTTGATACGTAAGTGTTAATAAGTTAGTATCAATAAGTTAGGATCATTAAGTTAGTATCATCATTTCATAATTCTATACAGCCGATATCTCCAAAATAAGAAACAACCAATCGTGCTTGATACTCGTCTCTTTGTGTAAAACGGGGCGTCCTGTCCCTTTAAGGCTCCTGACGTTGTTCCGGTGTTTTCATTGGAGGAACTCGACTCGTGACCTCGGAGCGCCGCTGTGTGGAATGAAGCGCGTGAAAACAATTGGCTGTGACTGAATGAAGCGTAGTGTTGCCTTCAGGGTCTGCTGGTATTAAGGGACCCGTCGCGTGCGCCTCTGAAACCATTACAGCTCCCAGTCAGAGACACCCTCCTCTTCATCGCCATGCGTGACGAGGAGCCTCACGGGGTTTAATGGTGTTGATAACAGTCGACACCGGGGACTCCTATAATGACTTGTTATGAACTACCGAGGGCTCGTAACTTCTTAGCAGACGTGTCACGGTCGCCGTGACGACCAAGCACAATTTCTACCACGACTGCAGCTATCGGTCCGATAATTATTCAGCCGTGGACTAAATTAATTAGAGACTCTTTTGGTGCTTTAATAATCGTTTGTTTTTCAAGCTAAAATTGCGCGTCTCCAGCTAGTCGGGATCAAACAATGCATCCATTTAATTGAGAACGTAAATTAGTAGGTTAATTGATTTCATAAAAAAATTATTAGCAGCAGGGTTTTTTTATATTGTTTATACCATAATAGCTGCTCCTTTTTCATAAATCTGTTTGTTCGTTTTCAAACTGTGAGCCGTGTTGCATATTATGAGTTTATTTATATTATATATATATATATATATATATATATATATATATATATATATATATTATATTTATATTTGTTATATATATTATATTTAAAACATTTTTTTAAAGATTTCAAACATAAATAAAGGCAGTAGTCCAAATTATTTTGTATAATTATTTTTATGTCAATTGTATCAATTGTATAATTGTACATATCTCAGAATTTCAGTATTGAGATCATCGCCTTCTGAAGCTTCACTGTCGTGTGGAGGCTCACATTCTTTCGTTCTTTACGCCTTTTGTTGTTAATTAGTTCTCACAGAACAAGCGTCTGTTCATTTTTCACGCACCTATTTCTCAAATTAGCATGTAATAATAACAAATGGAAAAAGTTCCCTTTAGTGATGAACACGTGCAATTTGGATGCACAATCTTTTTCGCTGCGTTCGCAGAGATGACGTCATCCCCGGGAGAATCAAAAACACGCACAGTCAGCGAAAAGCGATTTTGAAGAAAAACGCTTTTCGCCCCAATATTTCATATTTCCAAAGTGTTGATTGTGGTGCTCTTGCCTCTCGTCCTGCAGCTGACCCAGATCACCAGGACCGGCCAGTGCACCTGGGACAGCAAGAACATCCTGGCCGTGTCCTTCGCCCCGCTGGCCCAGCCGAGCGTGGCCGACGGAGAGAAGCCCGACGCCGTCCGGCTGCGTGAGTCCTCCGGCGCCGCAGGAGAAGAAAAAAAAAAAAGTGTTTTTATTGTTATGATGCCTAACTGGTCTTGAAGTGTAGAAAGCAATATTTCAAAGTCAGGCGGTGCGTTCAAAGAGACGCGGCGAAACGAGTCCGACAGCAATACTTATTCTGCCCTGCAGCAGCCAGTAGACCTCTCTCTCTCTCTCTCTCTCTCTCTCTCTCTCTCTCCCTTTCTCTCTCTCTCAATAGGCTTTATTGGCATGAATGTTACAACAACAATATTGCCAAAGCATCAAGACACAAAATATATGCAATTCATATGGATGATAATACAATAATACATTATTATTAATAATCTCAATCTCTCTCTCTGACTCTCTCTCTCCGTCTTTCTCTCTTCTGACTCTCTCTCTCTGTCTTTCTCTCTGACTATCTCTCTCTGTCTTTTTCTTTGACTCTCTCTCTGTCTTTCTCTCTGACTCTCTCTCTCTTTCTGACTCTCTCTCTCTGTCTTTCTCTCTGACTCTCTCTGACTCTCTCTGACTCTCTCTCTCTCTCTCTTCTCTCTAACTCTCTCTCTATGTCTTTCTCTTTGACTCTCTCTTTCTCTCTGACTCTCTCTCTCTTTCTGACTCTCTCTCTCTGTCTTTCTCTCTGACTCTCTCTGACTCTCTCTCTGACTCTCTCTCTCTCTCTCTCTTTCTCTCTAACTCTCTCTCTATGTCTTTCTCTTTGACTCTCTCTTTCTCTCTGACTCTCTCTCTCTCTGACTCTCTCCGACTCTCTCTCTCTGACTCTCTCTCTGTCTTTCTCTCTGACTCTCGCTCTGTTTCTTTCTCTCTTTCATTCTCTCACTCTCTGACTCTCTCTCTCTCTTTCTCTCTCTCTCTCTCTCTCTCTGTTGTTGACGCTGGCCTAGTTGAAGCACCGGTGCAGTTGTGTGGCCTGTTGTTGTTGTTGTTGTTGTTGTTGAAGGCCGTCCTCTCCGTTGCGTCCTCAGCCCAGGTGGCCGCGCGCGGCCTTCAGGATCTCTCCCGCGTCTACATCCGCCGCACGCTGAGGAACCTGACCGCCGGCGCCGAGGACGGCGGCGGCGGCGGCCAGCCGAAGGGCGCCGTGCAGCGGGTCCCCCAGAAGCGCAAGCGCAGGCGTTGCCGCCGGCGACGCATCAACACCTACGTCTTCGTGGGCAACCAGCTGATCCCCCAGATGGTGGAGAGCGAGGAGGAGCAGCAGCAGCAGCAGCAGCTCGCCGAGAAGGAGGAGCAGGTGGAGGTGGAGGAGGCGGAGGACAGAGACATGGGAGACGTGGCGGTCCTGAAGCAGGTGAACGCGCTGCGGGAGCAGATCACCACGCTGCCGCTGCCCGAGTCCCTGAAGGCCTACCTGCTGTACTACAGGGAGAAATGACGGGTCATCCCCTCCTCTTCGCCCGCTTCACTACAAATGTAGCATCGTGTCCATCGAATCGTCATGGAGACGTCATCGATGATAACGTGACGATCGTCACCGTCTGTATGAATTTGGTCTGTATGAAAAAAAAAAAGAAATGTAAACATCTGTAAAAAACTAAGGCTGCGTGGACAGTTTCAGAACCACATGTTGAGATGCTGATGTCATCACAATGTCAGGGTTTCTGCAGGAATGTGCAGATTTATAAATTGTATATGGAAAAAAGGAAAATATTTCTTATTATATTTGTCAGTCTTTTTTTTTTTTATAGGAGCTTTAACTCACCGTCGGGGTCCGGTGGTTTAACGGATCGACAGAACACGGAAGCGAAAGACCCTGAACGTCTCACAAGGCCGAATCCTCTGCCCCCTTTTTTTGTTTTTATTTCCCGCATAATCATAAAACGGGGGCGCTTGCGTCGGCGCTCTTTCAGATTCTGCGTCCCGGTCGGCGTGTTTTTGTATCTTCTTTACGAGAGATCAGCGAGAGACTTTATGGATTCGTGATTTTTATTTTCTACAGGGATTCTACTTTGTGATGTAACTTTTTCTACTCTGCATATGAACGCCGACGTCCTACTTGACATGAGGAGTCCTCGCTGGCCCCGCCCCTTTTCACAGTCCCCCCCCCCCCCATCGTTGATGCAAAGTGTTTAATTAATCATATCGGAGATAAAACTGAGTTACGGTGGTGGTTCACTTTTTTTGGGGGTCGTCAATAATACATGAATTTACTGTAAGTGTGTCGGGCGCTCACTTCCTGTCTCGGTCACTGGAGGTGATGTCCCAAGTGATCACGACGAGAAACGATTTGATAAAAGAAAAAAAAACGGATTTATAGAATATGAATCAAGTTTTTTTTATTTTTTACTTCATCAAACAGCCATAAAAATCGGAATCGCCGAGAATTTTTTAAAAGCCTTTCGCATCCTCGAGCGTGGAAGCACCTTCGTCCGCAGTCCTTCGGGAGAAAAGTCGCTCGCCTCGCGGACGCCGCTTGTCGTGATGTCACATCCTGTTCAGTCGGGGGACAACGTGCACCACCTCACACGAGGACTTCTGTGAGTTTTGAGGCACAGTACAATTACCCAAAACGACGGTATATTTCTACAAAAACATTCCACGTTGGAAAGAAGAAGAAGAAAAAAAGATGAACCGCACTGATCGAGGTCACTACTCTTCTTCTTCATCTTCTTCTCCTCACAGACTTTGGCTCTGAACGCATCCTTTTGGTGTTACATAAGCTGAGTTGAATGCTGTCAATATTAATTCTATTCAATATAAAAGTGATATATATATATAAAGTATATGTATTGTTATCATAGAGATCTACACACAGTTTGATTTGGTTTAGTCGTAGCGCCCTTTGCTGTTTACTGGATCTTGACACTGAACTCCACTGCTGTCTGTTGAATAAGATGTATTCGTGCTCATGGTATTCATTTTGTTCTGGTGTAATGACAAATATTTTGTTTGGAAAACGGGAGTGATTATTATATTAGTAGTTTGTGTGTGTGTGGAGGGGTAATTCATTTCTGTGATTTTTTTTTTTTTTTTTTTGTTCTTTTTTTACAAAGTTTTGCAGGTTAAGCAATAATGGAATCATTTCTCACTTCTCATCTTAACATGGCCGATAACTCCATAGTCCCGTTTGATCCTCGTGACCGGTGGCTTGGCACGCAACGGTTTAAATACCAATTTTCTTAAACATACTTCTAATCAGAGAGCACGTTTTTGAAAGCGGGGAGGGGGAGGGCGAGGGGGAGGGGGGGTTACGACCTCGACTCTCAGGTCACGCCTTGCACCAAAGTAAAACGGGACCGCCGGGAATGTGGATGAGATATGACTGCAAAACAAAAAATGTTACGCGCCATAACCAATTCTGTCCCTTTTTTATAAGAAGTTAAATTGGTCCGAGCACAAAATGTCGTCAGGTTCATTTAAAAAAAAAAAAAAAAATTTAAAAAATGTTGTTTCTCCGTAAATGTTTTGGCACAACAAAAATTAAAAAAAAAGGTTACGATCACGTCTCTTGTCGTCATTGCGACCGCTTCTTCGTGATGTTTTGTTGTTGTTTACACGGACGTTGTTGTTGTTCTCCACGGTCGTTGAACCTGAATCCTTGGAAAGCTTCTGAAAAGTTGTTTTCTTTATTCTGCTGGAGTCGCTGCTCTACTTTTAATTGCTAAACGCAGAGAAAAGGCTTTCCATCTGGCCTCACACACACTTCTGACACATTTATAGATTTCCTGCTGCAGACACGTAAACAGGCCGTTATCTGCACCAGGAGCCCGAGGCCGCGGCCTCACAGAGGGTTAGTGATACACTTGGTTGGACCTCGCTGGACAGAGACTGAAACAGTCATTTAATTCGCCAGTAAGAAGATTTAATAGATTTAGTGACACACACTGGCATTGCAATGTCAAATAAATTATATACTTCTGTTGTTACTTGATGCATTAAACATGATCTTGTGTTAAAAAAAACATGAGACGGTGTACGCATAACAACTCATCTTGACATTAAATTAATATACTGTTTGTATGATATATATAGCCCACGTTTGCCTGCAGAAAAACAATAGAGGTGATATGGGTGCAATATACATATATATACATATAAATACATATATATACATATATATATACCATATAAATACATATATATATATATATTACATATATATACATACATATATATACATATATATGTTTTTATATGTATACATATAAAAACATATACATATATATACACATATATATATATATATATATATATGTATATATATATATATATGTATGTCTCAATAGAAACACAAGCTGACGTGTGAAATCAGTTTTTGAGTCTTTATTGAATAATGTCTGAAATAACCCTGAGAATATCTTCAGGGTGTTTCTTTTAATACTTTGTGTGAACATTTTGCTCAATGCATAAATGATTACCCGATAGAGGAATGAAAAGAAGAAGAGAATACTTGACATGAGGACAAGATTTGTACTTTTAAAAAGATATTTTACAATGACTTCTGTCAGAAGAAATGAGTAAATGTAACTGTTTAATTTGAAAAAAAGGGAGAAATCTTAGAAGGTAAAGAACAAATACAATTCATATGATGCTGTATTTATATTTATAAAATAAAGCAATGACTGTTCTACTTAAAGTAACCATCACTGAGGATGTTTTGTGAGCCTCGATCGTTCACCCAGAAGCTCTACACAACTGTCCCAGTACAACCAGTCCACTCTGTCCCAGTACAACCAGTCCACTTAGCCTCTCTGTCCCAGTACAACCAGTCCACTCAGCCTCTGTCCCAGTAGAACAAGTCCACTCGGCCTCAACCTCTCTGTCCCAGTACAACCAGTCCACTCGGCCTCATCCCAGTAGACCCAGTCCACTCGGCCTCTCTGTCCCAGTAGACCCAGTCCACTCGACCTTATCCCAGTAGACCCAGTCCTCTCAACCTGATCCCAGTAGACCCAGTCCACTCGGCCTCATCCCAGTAGACCCAGTCCACTCGGCCTCTCTGTCCCAGTAGACCCAGTCCACTCGACCTGATCCCAGTAGACCCAGTCCACTCAACCTGATCCCAGTAGACCCAGTCCACTCGGCTTCATCACGTTGTGCTTACGCGTCATAAAAAGGAATAGTTGGAAACTTATTCCACTTTCTTCCCGCCAGTCGGAGTTGTTCTGCTTCTCTAGTTTTTTTATCAATCCACGCTGAATTAGGGTAATTCTCTACATTTCTTGAAGTGCAGTCGAGTATTTTTCCAGCTGAACTACTTACAAGTACACATTAAGTCCAGGAAGCGGAGCTCCCTTTAAATACACTTTCCACAAACATGCGGGACAATAAAAACCTCGCCACAAGGGAGCCATGTTATAAAAGGTCTCATTTATTAATTTATCACATAGAATATTTGTTAATAAAACATCTGCAAAGAAAAAAAAGAAGGGAAAAAAAGAAAAGAAGAACCCTCTCTCTAGACCCGGCGCCGTGTGAAGTTATGCAACCGAAGGTCATTTTTAAAGCACACTCAGACTTCCTTTGCATAGACGGCGCCGCCATCCGTCTCCCTCACGCCGGCCCAGCAGTGCAAAGCTTCACTGAACTCATTTTTTTAATGTGCCATCCTCTCCGGAGTTTACTTACCCAGGGGCCCCTTCTGCTCCGAGTCCGCCGCGTCGATGGGAGGTGAGAGCGTGACTAATTGCGCTAATTGACCTGAACTCTTTTTGGGAGTGTGATAGGTTTGCGGTCCCTCTGCAGCGCTTAGAAGCACTTCAACACCGAGAGGAGAGCATTACAAAAGGAGGTGTGTGTGTGTGTGTGGGGGGGGGGGGTCTCAAAACCTTTTGGAGGCCACAACGCTACATATGTGTGTTTTTTTCTTCTTTTCTTTAATAATCAACCAAAAAAAGTGTCATATTTACAAGCTGAAGTTGCACAAAATATTCCAATAGATTTGATTGTTCTGATCAATGTCAGAAGATGATGGGAGAGAGAGAGAGAGAGAGAGAGAGAGAGAGAGAGAGAGAGAGAGAGAGAGAGAGAGCACGAGGTCATGAGGTTTCCACCCGGTTATCTCTTGTGCACATCAAATTAACAAATGCCCTAATCCCCTGCGTGGTAATCCCTCCAGTAATCGCCATAATTCATCATTCTTTTGAGTTCATTTGAATGTCAATGTTTATTTACATAATCAGTTTTTTTGGGGAGAAAATGCTGGAGACATCAGAGAAGATGTTTCCTCCTCGTATTCAGAGTTGTACTGTCAGATTATAGTCGTGTGTTCTTTTTTTCCCTTCTTCATCCATACCTTAAAAACAACATCTTTTGACCTCGGCTTCCGGATTTACGGCAGCTACAGAGAAAAAATAAACGAGGTTACTCGGCATACGTACGTAGGAAAGCGTATTCCTTTCCTCCAACCGGGGGCGTCGGCCAACATCTTCGTAAACGCATCCATGACACTCTCAGTTGCACTCTTATGACACATTTAAGGATGCTGCCAATTCAAGTTATGAACGTCGGTTATATTTTTCACCTCAAGAACACGCAAAGAAATGAAATCTAGAAAGCGTCGTCACATCGGCGTCCACACACATCCTCACAGGAGCTTCAACGAGAAACTAAACAGCTCCAAAAATCTTCACTAAAATCCCATGAAAAAAAAAAAGCAGATTATTAGATGTGTGGATCACAAGGATGACTTGAGGATCAAGAGCACAAGTTCAAAAACATATTGGAATCGCACACGCCGTGTTCCCGGTCTCCTCAAGAAGTTTCTCAGAGCAGAGGTTTGTGTTTAGGGTCCACGGAGGTTTGTGTTTCGGGTCCTCGGAGGTTCGTGTTTAGGGTCCTCGGAGGTTTGTGTTTAGGGTCCACGGAGGTTTGTGTTTAGGGTCCTCGGTGGTTCGTGTTTAGGGTCCACGGAGGTTCGTGTTTAGGGTCCACGGAGGTTCATGTTAAGGGTCCACGGAGGTTCGTGTTTAGGGTCCACGGAGGTTCATGTTAAGGGTCCTCGGTGGTTCGTGTTTAGGGTCCATGGAGGTTCGTGTTTAGGGTCCACGGAGGTTCGTGTTTAGGGTCCACGGAGGTTCGTGTTTAGGGTCCTCGGAGGTTCGTGTTTAGGGTCCTCGGAGGTTTGTGTTTAGGGTCCTCGGAGGTTCGTGTTTAGGGTCCTCGGAGGTTCGTGTTTAGGGTCCACGGAGGTTCTTGTTTAGGGTCCTCAGAGGTTTGTGTTTAGTGTCCTCGGAGGTTTGTGTTTAGGGTCCACGGAGGTTCTTGTTTAGGGTCCTCAGAGGTTCGTGTTTAGGGTCCTCGGAGGTTTGTGTTTAGGGTCCTCGGAGGTTCGTGTTTAGGGTCCACAGAGGTTCGTGTTTAGGGTCCACAGAGGTTTGTGTTTAGGGTCCACGGAGGTTCGTGTTTAGGGTCCTCGAAGGTTTGTGTTTAGGGTCCTCGAAGGTTCATGTTTAGGATCCTCGGAGGTTTGTATTTAGGGAACATTTGGAACTTCTTCCACGATATCGAGTATGTCACTCTCAAAAGAGGTCTTTTTTTAATTTTTCATAACGTCATGTGATAACCGTTCAGTTCTCCCGTCCACCTCTTTAGGCCACGGTCCAGAGCTTCGCGAGAGTGGCGAAAGGGGGTGGGTTCTGTCAGGTGGCGTATTTGAGTTTCGGCGTCTGTGGATTACACGACATGCTGCAAAGAGACGGGAAGCCGGCGGTGGTCGCGGCGTCTTGGCTCTCCACGAAAATCGGGTCCAGGCACGCGACTTTGGCGGCGAAGAAAGCGTGAATACAATGAAGCACGGCGAAGAGGTTGGAGAACTCCAGCTCCTAAAAGAGACGGAGGCCAAACATGTGTTAGAACTCTGATGCTTCGTGTCCTCGATGCGTTCATGTTCCCTGGAAGTGACTTTACCTTTGCTTCAATAGATTTGGAGTCTGGATTTTGGAATAAAAACTTGATCTTGCTTTTCCCGTCATCCGATGATCCTTTTAATTGGGAGAACTTGTATCTCCAAAGGACTGCCTGAAGAGTGGAAAGTACAACGATTAAAAAACAACAACAACTCACTGCATTGCTTCTCATTTCACAAGTAACAATAATATTGCGTGGACCCCCGTGTGAGAAATGGAGCGCGTCACCCACTTGGTATTTCTGCCGTTAGGATATTTAACAAGCCGCGGAGATTTCACCCGAAATAGTGTTGCGTCCGTGATTTAATTAGCGTCGAGCTGAATAAACAAAAGCTGCACAGGGAGCCAGACGATAGGCTGACAGCTGGCCACGCTTCCACATGAATATGCATCTCTACCTGAATCCTGCCACTGTAATTATTACCGCGACACGAAAAATCAGATTAATTACGGGGGCACACGAAAAAAAAAGAAAAAAATTCTAACATGCCAATGCGCGAAAAAGAAAACCCTTTCAGATTCAGAGCGTGTATTCACGACAGCGTCACCTCTCCGGCATTTCCTTTGAAACCCACTGCGACTCCGACAGAGGTGACAACGTCTCCAGCTCCTGCGCGTCAATCACCTGTAACGGTGCACCTGCACTGTGGCCTCGGGCGCATGGGAATATGTTCCCTGGTTCCCTCGTGGGATTACATCCTCACGAGATTACATTTAGTATTATTTTAGGTAAAGTAGGTGTTACGCGATCATATATTTCCACTTAAATACATTCTAGAAGGAGATATTGTACTCTCCATTTCACTTTATGCGACAGCTGCAGATACCTCGTTAACATATTAGGATTTCACATTAAATGACTATAGATACATTGTGGTAGTATAAATTATAGGATAATTTAGCTCACTTTTATTTTAAACATTAATGGAGCAGTAAGTATTAAATAGTAATACATAATGATATACCAAAGACAGCGGCCATACTTCGGCATGATAAGCAGTTGTACATTATCTATTCATACACTCATGTTCACATTAGCTAAATCAAATACATAAAATAATTTAAGCATCTTTAAGTACATCAAAAAGTACTATAAAAATGTAATGCATTATTATTATTATTATTTTAAAAAGGAGTTAGGAGCAATTTTTTTATGAAATTGTTTGAGATATTTGCTTTATACAAATCAAGTAAGATCGTGTGTGTTCTTTTGCTTTGTATTTGTTCAGATTATAATTATTTGTAGGGATTAGCAGCACTACCAGGCGCAGGTTTTATAAAAGGTAGGCAGGTGAAGGACCAGCATGCACCTGGGATGGCCGATTGTTTCATTACCAGAACAATAGAGGACTTTTTTTTGGCTCTTTGTTTTCTAAATAAAAAGACAGAAATGCCTTTCGATATTGAAGCGCTGGTCTTTTCCAGGATTCCCTGGCATGAAGGACAGGGGTCACGCCGATGTGTTCCCCTCTGGAGATGTCCGATTTAAAAAGATGTGCAATCTGTGGCCACAACGGATCTATGAAATCATCTCTTGCATGCTTAGGAATTGTCAATAGAGTCGTTTAACCGCTTGAAACAAGAAATCGAAGGACGTTACGCAACACGCCATCCAACCTGCTCGTGGGACCATGTGACCAGATCCGTGCAGGATCATAATCAACTGGTAGGTTGTGGATTATTTTAGCCTCGTTCTTTATTCTCAGCTCAAGAAAGAATGTCGAAATAATATTCCAGGGCCGCACAGGATTTTTCCAGTACATAACACTGATGTATTAGTTCCCCGCCGTAGCGATAATGCAGTTGACCCAGCATGCGATCATCTTTCATTTCTGCCCTCATTTGTATTGCACTGTCGTGAAAAGAGGAAAAGCACGGAATAGCCCCGTCCACCCCTCTGACCCACAACACTCAACATGTCTCTGGAGTCATCATTTCATTTAATTACTTTGATTAAAGGGCATTTCATCTCCATATCCAGACTCTGTATTTATCTTTTGTTAATGGACATCGTGCACAAGACCGTATCGAGTATACACCGTAAACCTTTTAAAAAGAATATTTGACCATTTCTATTTAAGACAGACCCGGCAGTAAAAAGTGGATGTAAATGTATTTGTTCTGTGTAATTTGTGTATTTTATTTTGTGTGTCTACTGCAGCAGGGTTAGCAGGCTATCCGGGCTAATCCTCTAAACTATTTTTAGGTAGCATCCTCTTAAAATGAGTACAATTATTCTCCTGCCTGGCACCCAACTCCTACCTTTAATATAGATTAAAAAGAAGGATTTACAGGACCGAGTTTCATTATTTTTATGGCCTTTCTGACACAGTTAATTGTCATGAATGTACCCGTTTCGCTCTCTCGGTTTGTGTAGCTGCTCACGCTGTATAACGTCTCTGGTGTCAGAGCTTTGGACCTTTGAGGCTCTACCGAATGGGCTTCTTTCTTTGTGAAAAACAATCATTAGATATGTAGAAATATTATGCAGTAAGAGCGTTATGCATTTAACCACCATCTGTACCAATGAGGAGCATGCAAGCTTAGCTCAGAACGACGTCAGAGCCGTGGTTTGTTTTACACTTGTAAATGTCTTATGATACCCTTTTTAAATATGTATTTTTGTTTTGGACATTGTGCCTTTTAAAATAACATTACTGCTTTTGGTAAAAAATTAAAATCTAAACAAAAATAGACTCATAAACATCTCAGCAAACAGATACATGTGCCCTTGTCGAACAGAGTTATGATATCAACGCCATTTCTGATTGAAACCAATTCTCAAACTTGCTTTTTGAAGTATTCCAACAGCAGTATACTATAATCCCACCCAGCGTTTTGTCTGCAATCGGGAGTTGACATATGGATCGTGTTTGGTGCATTTCTCTCTGTAAACAGGGGGGGTGGAGAGAGACACATTGCAAGAACGGGGCCAAGATCTTATAGAACAATATGGCGGCGCCCCGTGTCCTGCCCATCCACATAATGTGCACCAGTTGGCACAGCTGACCTGGAGGAAAGGCCAACATGAGCTGTGGGAGGTTCCAGTCCGGGGATGAGGAGCCAGCCAGCAAAAACAAATGGGCTCACACTCCCAAAAAATGCACACAAGTGCAGAATAAGTTAGTAGCACAATAAAGAAGAAGAGGGAAAGCGAGGCTGCATCATCGTGATTGGTTTCATCTCACCGCGTGTGTGTACAGTACAGACTCTCTTCCCTACTTGTATGGATGATAGTGTGTCACGCTCACCTTTGAAGCGGCATCAAAGCACACAAAGCCCATGCTGAAGTCCACCGTTAGCCCCATGAGGTGGCTCTCCATGATACAGGCATACGTTTTACACTGCGCAGAATAGGAGAACAAGATGTTAAGGAGGACACAGAAGCCCTTATTTTTCCCGGTGAACAAAAAATAAAAAATGTCCTGAGCCGGAAACCGTAGGCTGGCTTAAAACCAATCACAGTTCCCCTCACACGGCTGTGACGGCAAAATGGGTCCGCACCAAATGTTGAGTCTTATTCAATTGAAAGGACGAATATCGAAGAACCAGAACTTGTCTATGAAAACATTTAAGAGTCACCGTTACACGGAGTCCCTTAGGAGTCTACCAAGGGTGAACTGAAGAGTCACCGTTACACGGAGTCCCTCAAGGGTAAACTGAAGAGTCACCGTTACACGGAGTCCCTCAGGAGTCTGCCAAGGGTGAACTGCAGAGACATCGTTACACGAGTCCCTCAAGGGTGAACTGAAGAGTCACCGTGACACGGAGTCTTTCAGGAGTCTGCCAAGGGTAAACTGAAGAGTCAATGAAACAACATGTATTTAAGGGAAACAAGACTTCTGTCTTCAAGTCATTTGATGAGTAATCAAATGATCAGATCGTCCAATGATTAACCAAATGATCCAATCACCCGATGCTCAATCAAGTGATTAGGTCCCTTTTATGAGGATACTCAAAGGAAAGATCCTGTGAATTATAACACCTATCAATCAGTCTTCATCCTGGCCTCTGTTATAATATGTCTCCACAAGTGATTGTTTCTTTGACAAAGGGTACAGGGGACCATTTATGTTGCATCGCCACCAACACTGCCTACTGTTCAGGTGCGGACCTGTATCCTCTCCACCTCCAGGAACGTGGCCATCTGAAACGCCTTTTCCCAGATCAGCAGCTCGCCCTCCAGCTCCACGCCGAAGAACAGGTCCTCGCCGCTCTCCGTCTGGACGCTGAAGCAGTGCTTCCTCTCGTCCAGAAGGTCATTATCCTAAGATAAGACAGTACGGCTGCCATGCTGATCAGGTACAGATGGGCAGAGTGACGTGGAGATAAGACAAAGCAACAGCAAGAGGTCGATTCACTCCGGCGGCGGCTTTAAAAGCACTCCAATTATTGGACTCCACATAACCAACACCTACATGAAGGTAAAATATATCAAGCGCAAACTGAACAGCTAATTTTTTTACCATAATGTGTCTCTTTTGGAACTCTACTTAAATAGCATCGTGTAACGGCTATAGCAGAGTAGGTGAACTTCTGTTGGATTTATTATGCGAATCCAATTTGCCATCCTGAGTTTCGACATAATAAAATGCAGATCGCGTAGAGTGACCTTCGACTTGAGGAGAATGAACAATGAAATCTGAACCGTGGGTTGAATTGGAACATATGCAGATAAATAATAATAATTATGGGTTATATAAGTGCGTTGCTCAGTTTTCCGCTATCATTTTCTCTCAATGCATTCGGTGGCTTCTCTGAATAAAATAAAAAAGAGACCTTACCTTTAAAATCTTGCACATGATTTCGTACACTGTGAAGCTTTTCTCTGCTCTGGTCCAGTCCCATGTGGTCACCTGAAAAACAAAATATCACATACATTTTGATGCGAAGAATGGCTCTATCTAAAAATAAAAACAGGAAAGAAAAGGTAAAAGTGATTGAACTGTTGCTACACATGTCAAGCTCTCCATCTGACAATTTACAACCATCAATTTTGGCAGATTTTTACGACATGAATTTTAATACATTTCTGCAAATAACGTTCTTCAATTTAAAAACTGAAATATGGCAGCAGCTTTTATCAGCCAGAAGGTTAACGATAACGCTCTGTGAAACAGGAATAGCGCAGCTCATGTGTTGCAATACAGTTTTATAAATAAAACAGTTTTTAAATGTTTTTCCTTGCAACACAACCCTTAAATGATTTAGA
This sequence comes from Liparis tanakae, assembly GCA_036178185.1. NCBI lineage: Eukaryota > Metazoa > Chordata > Actinopteri > Perciformes > Liparidae > Liparis > Liparis tanakae. The sequence continues at coordinate 18,756,011 of CM070098.1, forward strand.
AATGCGAGAAAAAGTTGGCCGAGCAACACGGTTGACATATTTAGTTTAGAATTAAATGTTTTGTATATTTAAACAGCATGCTTCACTTTGACAAAAGAAACCCGTTTCACAATATTTTAATCCTTATTAATCCTTTTTAATCGAAATTCCTCTTTACCTGCGCCGCTTCCCATTAACTTAATCAAAAGTAGCCCAACTGGGCGGAAACCAGTTGACCAATCAGTCAACCTGCCAGGCGCCTCGTTACAGTTGGTAAACTCGGGGGCGTTTTTTTTTTTTTTCAGGGGTTAATTATTGATGAACCGTTATCATTGATTTATTTCTAAGCGTGCCATTCGAGGTATGATATTCCTCAAACTGTCGGCGCCCGGTCTTCCTGCGATGAAGAAGAAGCTCCTCGCGCCGTCTGAACGAGCTTCTGCGCGACACTCTCATTAGCATATTCCATTTATAGGAGCAAATTCAAGTTGAGCTGGCAAATTCCAGTTTTCCATCAATCTCTTCTCATCTCCAGCACCATCAACAACTTATCCTTCTTGTCATAATCACTTAAGTGGCTGGCAGAATGTAAACAGATTTAATGATGCTCATCAATCAGGAGGAAGATCAATGCGGCACAAAAGATGATGAGTGTGCCGCTTCTTCCTTCTCCTCCTTTTTTCCCCTTCCCCCCCAGGAGGAAAACATTTTTCCCCTTCAACAATACATTAACGTGAAAAACATTCGATTCAAACGCAGTCTCCTGCTGCTGGAAAGAGGAATAGTGAGTCACACAAGGATTGGAGTGGAAACTTACAGGAGGAGCCGAAAACTTAAAGAGGGAGGAACCCCGCAGGGCGAGGAACTTGGGCGAATACATGCGGTCCTGGACGGAGTCCTGCTCCTTCTCCTCCACCCAGCCCATGTAGATGATCTGAACGGGGAAAGAGAGACGAGTGGTGGTGAGGGAACGTAGAACAGGCAAAAAGATGGGGTACAAATATCAGAATACTCTCTTTCTGATCTGTACTAAAGTGATCAATACTTCTGACACTTTGTTTTCTGTGTCAATGATGCATCAGGAGGATCAACGCTTAAATAACATGCACGGTAGCATGTTATTAATGCTTAATAACATAGACGGTGTCGTGGTGAAGAGTCTGCCACACAGTTTCAAGCATGCATGCGTGCAGCCATCATGTGATTGGTGCAAATAACAACAATTAAAAATGTCTTTGTGATCAATGTGATCAACTATTTCACGACTAACATTTCCATATTTTGCTATTTTCACATTATTATTATTATATTTGAGCTTAGTTGGATAAAAGCAGAACACATCAAATATTTAAAAAGGTGTATATTTACAGTATTTGTATAAATAGAGTTTGCTTAGATTACAGGAATCAAATCACAATCACAGAGGAAATTAATAATAAACTCGTAAATTTGTTTTCTCTCTCTCTAAATTTTAACTTGATTGCTTAGATCTTGAATATTTAACTTAATTGAAAGGTACTTGTGAAAGAAAATGATCCGGGGTTTTAAAGATTACCATTCAGGTACTCCTATTTTTATCTCGGAGATTAAACCTGACAGATCAAGGTATAAAAAATAAAAGAAATCACATAAAAATCCAATATTATCTCTTGTAATATTTCCTACAGCCGTCTCATAGAACCAGAGGTACTGAAGACGTATACACGACATCCATCACGGTTATTATTGCCATATTGCCCACATGCACCAACACCTACTGTTAAGTATTCAGGCGAGAAAAAACAGATGGGAACATATAAGCGAAAGTAAAGCAAGTATTCATAGACATGATTATTTTATTTGTAATCAAGTGCATCTCATCATCAGCTCTCATTAATTCATTCTGGGTGATTGCAACCAACGTATAAGGTTTGCTCGAGTCCTCGGAGCGAAAGATTGGGGACGCGTCGCCCAGCTCACGCCGCTTTCTCTCTTAACAGAATTGTCAAGTGGATTCACACGTTTGTTTGTTTTTCTTCGTGCGGCAGGAAAATAAACGAGTAATAAAAACCAGAGCGCCGCATTACCTCGGTGTTTAGACGACGCCGGCCGACTGGAGGCACTCGAGTTTCCTTCTCCGATCGTTTCTCAGCGGATGTTTTTTAAATGACGCAAACGTTCTCCTCGCGTTGCAATAGTTGGAAAGATTGCACCGTGACGGTCTGAGCCGATTACATTTACTTTTGATGTGATAGATGAGGATAAAATGCTCCAATTAAACGTCAGCCAAGGCAAAACGAGGTCATCTAAACAAGCAGCCGGGGTGAGGTGAGGTGGAGGAGGAGTGGGCGGGGCTTAGTGGAGAAACACCTTACCTGCTGGTTAACTGGGAAATTCCGGTTAATCTTCTTCACCTGTGAAAAGTTAAGAAAAACATCAATAACTCTTTTGAAAAACCTTCTTCCAACTATCAGACACCGATTTACTGGCAGAGCACTGAATAGTGGCGAGAGCCACGTGGGGACTCGCCCTCAGTGCGCCTCGCGTCCTCAGAGTATCGGCGCCAACAGGTTCAATAAATAAATAAATAAATAAATCTTACTTAACTGCAGCACTGAGTGAATACCGCTAGAGCGACTTCATTTAGTCAATGCATGCAAATTACACAACGAGATGGATCGTCATTTCCACACGGACCCCGAGGCGCTTCCTTTAAAGCGAAAAAGAAGAAGAAAAAAAGATATCCATTTAAAGAAATCCATTCTCTCTGTGATGATAGCAGCGTAACTACCGAGAGAGCAGTCAGGCGTTAAATTAAAACGTTCTGCTCGGATCACAGGTACCATTCCCCTAATCCGAGACTAGACTTAATACTAGCAACAGAACCATTTCTTAGCATCAGTCCATGTTGACTAATGGGTTTCTAGGACTTTAAAACAATTATCCATGACCAAATATTTTGTGAAATCTCAGTTTATAAATGAAAAAGTGAAAACAAGGTGTAATTAAAGTAACAAGGAAAATTCCAAAGCATACAATATAACCTTAAATGATACTGAGACAATAGTTTGATTGTTTAACCCTAAACTGGAGAGCGTAAGCCGGCTTATATTCTTAGTGTCTTTTAAAAATATATATATTAATCACTTCAAACTCAACGTAAAACATGAATTTAACAAATGTCCATGACTCTACCAAAACTCTTGAGATTTCATTTTTTTTAAAGGAATTTTCCAGTTCTGGAAATAACCATTTTTCAAAATCCCACGACTTTTCCAGGTTTTCCATGACCGTACGAACCCTGAGAACCAAACGAAGCCGCCCAGACCAGAGCTCGTCCTCCTCGAAGAGGCGAGTCACGGCTGCTCTCTCCCCACAGTGGAGGAGCTGAGACGAAGCAGCCAGATAAACGTCAGGATGGGAGCCAACTCCTTCAGGCCAAGAACACATCATGGGGAACTTTAACTGGGAGGTGTAAAAGTACCCTAAAGGAATGGAGGAACACTCCATTACGTGTACTCGAGCAACAGAGTCGTTCTATATGGAGGACTTAAAATGTCTTATATATGAATAAATAAATGCTTAAATAAATGTATAAATAAATAAAGGTATAAATAAATAAAGGTATGCTTAAATAAATGTATAAATAAATAAACACAATAATAAATACATAAATAAATGCTTGAATAAATGTATAAATAAATAAATAAACACAAGAATAAATAAACAGATGCTTAAATAAATGTATAAATAAATAAATATAAGTTATACTTAAGACATTTTAAGTCTTCCATAATTCTAATGCGCCTAAGCGTCCTTGAGTTTCATGAAAGGCTCTATATAAATCCAAGCTATTATTATTATTAATAATGCAGCCAGTGTCAGAGTCTCTCCAGTGGACACGCTGATCCCAGATCTGCTGCTGCTGCTGCGGCCAACGCTTCCATCGGTTTGAAGCAGCGTGGCTGAAGCCGGTTAGCAGAGAGAACGAATTACATCCCAATCGGCCTAAATGAGCGTCTGATAAGAGACATTTTCAGAAAGATAAGAGAGGGATTTGGCCTCTAATGTAATTGATGTGCTCTGTGGCCATCTGTGATGGGACTTAATAGACATCGCCCATTATGCACACGCGTTGCTGATTTATTTAGCGAATCAGAATATAATACAGGAGACGAGCAAAGCTTGTCATGTGAAAACAACTTTACTTATTGCTGTGATCAGAATATAATATTACCATGTATTACCTTTTTTGTGATCAGATGATGTTTCATCATATGGCTCAACACAAACTTTCCAAAGGGGTTGCTAGGCAGGAAACCGGGCCTCGCTGAAACTAAACATTCGGTGGCCAGTAGTTAAGATGTTATATGTCAGTTTAATAATGACGTCATATATACGTGTTAAAGAGACGTTACACATTTCCCTTTTTGATTTTGTTTCCGCTTCATTTGGTTACGACTTTAACAAATATACAACACATATTTATTTCGGGCCATGAATTGGTCGCCAATTTTTCAAAACACAACTTACATTTTAAAACATTGAGATTGAAAGGCGTGATCCCAAAGTGCCCCATGGACACCATCCTGTGGCTTTTTAAAGAGATTTTTTATTTAAATGACTTATTTCATATATACATATCCCTCATTGTTATGCTACCGTCCTGTAACACCATAACATTGATGCACCATTCTGTCCAGTAATTTAACGACATTTGTTCAAGACAAAGTATTTTACTCCAACCAGCTCAGTTCAATTTTATGAAGGCCATCAAAATTTTAATTATGGCGTTCATATATTTTTATGCTATTTTTATGCTATCTTTCTCTATTTCTACGTCTCATTCGTAAGGTTTCCTGTGGTGCCCAATTATTCTATTCACACACAAAACAGGTCTATCTATGAATATTAATTTTGACTTTGAAAAGCAGGGGAACGCTTGATAAAACAAGCCACTCACGTCTCCTCAAGCTTTATGCTTCTTGTTGTTTTAAGGTCTTTGTGCGACTCTGGCTGATCCTCATCCTAATAAATCAATCAATACAATCACTCTATTTTTCCCTAAAAGGACAATAGGCTGTGCGGCGGTAAAATATAAAACAAAGAGGCATTCAAATGCATCACATAATCACTAAAAGACACATTATACGACAAAAAAAAACAGCGTCACAAAATGTAAATCTTAAATTTGACGTAGAAAACATGAAACAATGTTATTGCCGTCACCCTGATGGAGGCGATTTAGATGAATGATGGTGGATTGTGGTTCCTAGAGTCTTAAAATATAGGATGGGAGCCAGAGACTTCAGTTATCAAGCTCCTCGTTTATGGAACCAGCTTCGCCTTCAGTCCGGGAGGCAGACACAGTCATTTAAGAGGAGACTGAAAACTTTCCTCTTTTACATTGCATCACACGTCATTTAGCAGACGCTTTTATCCAAAGCGACTTACAATAAGTGCATCAACCTAGAGTACAAACTAAGAACAACAATAATACAGAAAGTAACATTTCCTCAACATAGTCCATCACATATAATGAACTCTGCTTCCTCCCGGGAGTCTTTGTGGTATTTTACAGGGTCCACTGGACCCGTCTGGGTCTGATGCCTCCTGTCATGGATCGTGGAGCTCTGGATCGTGGTTCATGCCTACTACCAACTATTCATACTGTCATATTCATTTAATGTGTTTATGTAGCTCTGTGATGCTTCATTCTGGTCACATGACATCTATTGTTCACTCCATCCTGAGAGGGATCCTCTCCTGAAGGCTTCTTCCCTTTTTTCTCAGTGACAAATTTGTTTTCCTATTTTCTTAGGAGTTTTTTCTGATTTGATGTGAGATCAAAGGTCAGGTTATGTTGTATGTATACAGATTGTAAAGACCTCTGAGGAAAATTCATAATTTGGCCTTTATAAAATAAACTGAATTGAAATTTTGCTGTCTGTCAACTACTCGACATTTAAGGTCACAATCCTATATGAGGGAGAAACATGGACACATGTGGATACAATATACAACAACTCTGGGGATCCCTTCACTTTTCAAATCTAATCTTGACTAAAGCTTTTTGACTAAATACCCTCAAAAAGAATCCACTCCTCCTCAGCCTCCGTTTGTTTATTAGAGCTTTATTTTCCGAATATATCTGGATTAAAACACAGATTTGCACTTTAGTAGCAGTTGAATAGCTCTTATTGTGGTACTTTTGTAGTTCTATGTTGAGGAAATGTTACTTTCTGTATTCTTGTTGTTCTTAGTCTGTACTCTAGGTTGATGCACTTATTGTAAGTCGCTTTGGATAAAAGCGTCTGCTAAATGACATGTGATGTAATGTAATGTAATGTAGAGCTAATAAGCAGCTGAAAGCCGACGCTCTAACCCAAGACGCTAGTGACGACAACCGATCTCCTTCTTTAAACGTAGCGCCGGTCGTTATCTGGGAAAAAACAAATTAGACATCTGTTTTCACCGGCAGAACTCTTTATGTCCCTCCTCCTGGACGGCTGCTGTAGCTCCGGCGCCTCGGTGGAAGAAAAAGACCAGAGAACCAGAAATCCACTCTCCATTGTCGAGGCCAGTCTGGCAGGCAGTGATCAGTGTGTCCCTCACTTCAGCCACTCCAATTAACCAACCTCCATTATTCTCTAGAGACTCTCTCTCGCTCTCTCTCCCTCTCTCTCTCACACATACAATCAGTACAAATCCCCGTTTCTCACTCCACACCACGGAACAGACCGCTTACATATATGTATAGACGTCGCCTTAATAGGCTCTCCACGAAATGTAACTTATCGTACGACGGTAGCAAACACATCTAAATATGCCCGTGCTTTTTACAACACACACACACACACACACAGGACAGAGTCTGTTAGCAGTGTGTGTGTGTGTGTGTGTGTGTGTGTGTGTGTTCGACCCCCCTCCCATCTCGCCGAGCAGCATCGCCCATCTGGACACGAGCTTCGCGTCCCCGACAATACGCTCACAACAAGAGAAAGACACAACGCATTATGTTGAATTATAGATAATAAGCTCACAGGTTTGGCTGGAGGGAGGGATGGAGGGATGGAGGAAGTGAAGTGCAGCGCAAACCGCTGTTGTTGTGACCTCCGGGCTCGTGGAAATGAGCGAGTCCTCCGCCGATGGAGTGAGAGGACATTAGTATGCGTCCACGCCGCGCCGTGGCATTTGCAAAAGGGGACTCCGAGACGACTCGCGCAAATTGAAACTCTTCCGCATCGACTCCTCCGGCCCGACGCCTTGTTATCGTTGGTTAAGGGCGAGCGGACATCATTATTTATTATTCTCTCCCCACTCACATTGTGCTGAGTGAGGCTGGAGATGTTGCTGGCCAAAGCCTGGAGCCAGTCCACGCAGTCCTCCGCCGTGGGGAACTGGATCACGCCGCTGCACACCCCGTCCACCGCGATGAGCTGGAAGGCGTGGTTCCTGAAGGAAGAGGAAGAACGACCATGTTCAGCATTGATGAACTACAAATTACACACCGACCCGGGGGAAAAAAACTCCTTTTATTGATTTGGTATGGAGGAGGAAGCCGTCGCTTTCCGTTTGTGTCAGTCGGGGATGAGAAACTTACCGGCAATATGTAATATTCCTCAACTTTACTTCAGTTCGGGGTGGTCGAAGCTCTTACTCCATTCAATTTCATCACGTATAATTCGCCCTCGCCCGACATCTTTGTTATTGATTGTTTTGGTCACTTGGGGGCAATGGAGGCACCACTGGCGTATATACTGGCATATATTATCCCCTTTTTAGGTTGATATAGCAAACTTGTCTGCAAACAGCTCGTTTACGCCCCGCAGTAGAAGCCGTGTTACTATCCGACTGAATGAGTCAAACATTAACACTCTTTTAGCTGTTTTCGGTGTGACAAATGTGGCTTTTTAGATACTAAATGTGCCACTACGCTCAGCGGCTAACGCTAACGGCCGTCTGGTGCCGACAGATAATGTGCAGTAGTTCTTTTGAGCTTTCTTTTTGCCTGATGCAGCCACACTATGGAAGTGAACTAGAACAATGAGCTGGAATTCAGGGGGGAACCACAAATTCACCACATCTGAGGCTCATCACATCCAAGGACCCGTTTCACACACGTCGATGCATCGTGATCATAAATATGCATTAGTGATGCTTTTAAAATACGTGTTACACTGTTTAAAGTACTGCGACATACCTGTCTGTGTATACTTCATTGTTTAATGTATATTCTCAATCCTTTGTTTAATGTTATTGTCTATTTGCCACGACAAATTCCTTGCATGTGAAAACGTACTTGGCGAAAAAAGGTTCTGATTAACACGTTTTCAAAAAGCATGAAGCTAAGCATTTTTATTAGGATATGTTTCCAGTCTGATGTGCAAAAAGATGTTAATTCATTGGTCATGTTGTTCTCAATTAAAGTGAAACCATTGCCCACTCCAAGTCTAATCAATCTAAACATGCACAATACTCACAACATTTTCAGTTAATTGGACCAAAACAAGCAAAATCACAAGTGTGGTCCATTTAGAGGCAATTCACAAGATGCCGTTCCTATCATCCGCAGCGGAGCAACATTTAAATGTATTTATTGACAGCTAAATGGCTAAAAGTCAAGCATCCACTACGCAGTCCGCGTCCGACCGCAACACCATATTCTGCTTATCTAATTGCCTTTAAAGGAGAATCGACTAAATGGGAGAAAGAAGATATTTTTCTAGTTGAAGGACGGCAGTTAAAAAAAAGAAAAGAATTATTTTCGTTATAATCGTTTTTTGTTGTTTTTTACCCTTTTATTTCTCTTTTGACTTTGTGTTGTATCCCTTATATCCTGTCTTGCTAATTTGTAAAATCTAAATAAATATATTTAAAAAAGAAAAGAAAAAAAGAAAAAGCCATCCAATTGACGTAGAGCCTGATCCAGACAGACGCCCGCTCTGAACGCCCGCCCCCCCCCCCCCCTCTCGAGACGAAATCCCGCCGCTCACCTGCAGACGTCAGAGCCCGGGTTGTAGCGCGACAGGCGCGAGTGAAGCAGCGGAATGAGCCGCAGGTCCACCCATCGCTTCTCCCAGCGGAGCCCCGGGGACGCGGGCCAGGACGAGCAGGACAGCGTGTCCTGCGGGACGGACAAACCGCAGCTTCAGGGGAGGAGCTCGCCGCTTCCCCCGCACCTCGCACGTTTAAAAACAAACCCGACGGGCGAAGCAGGATCCCCCTCCCCCCGAAAAAAAAATAAAGATGGAAGGGGGGGGGGCAGTACCGTGTTGGGATGGTAGTTCAAGTGCAGGCCGCTGTCGCACAGAGGTGAGGAGGTCCCGCTGCTCTGGTCACTGGGGATGCCTGGATGGATGCACACACGCACACACACACACACACACACACACACACATACACACACACACACAAGACAATAAACCCTCCAAACTGAAAACATTGATTTCATGGCTTCCACCTGCAGCTAAAGGGCGCTCCTCTGTTCTCCCCTCGCTGACAGTCTGTATTGGGCCGTCTGGTCGGACGGCCTACAGACGCGTATGAAAGGATTTCACGAAAGCTTTCAGGTCGTGGCGACGAGTGGCGGATCGCTTCTCCGTCGCACGATCAATAAACCGCACCACAATGGGCGGCAGCCACCGTTTTCTTTTAAGTGCAGTTTTCATCCGCCACCTCGCTCGCTCGATACCGTCAGCAAAGTGAAAGCGAATGTACGTTCTCTCGTTCCCAAAGCGGCGCTTCGCAACAAGTTCACCGTCACCCGGACAACCGACTCTAGACGGGGATTCACACCGGCTATAAATAAACCCTCTAGGTTCATTTTTTGGACGGTAATTATAAGACTTTAGTTAAAGCGCCCGCGTGGAGGTTTCCGTACATGTGCAGTCTTCACACACGGGCAGCTTCAGAAAGGCTGGAGTCTTCTTCAGGAACGAGACGTTGAGAGTCACTTCTTCACCGGCGTTTCTCAAAACCTGGACCTGGAAAGTTTAAAAAAACAAAAAAAAAATGTCAGATGTCTTTTTTTGTTGTTGTTTTTTTGTTGTTTTCAGAAGCTGTAAACGGCTCCGGGTATGAGACACCGCATGCT